>SDVV010040699.1:0-10510 GCA_016164225.1 Gammarus roeselii | reverse complement strand
CCGATCAGCCGGTGAGAGGCCGATCAGCCGGTGAGATGCCGATCAGCCGGTGAGAGGCCGATCAGCCGGTGAGATGCCGATCAGCCGGTGAGATGACGATCAGCCGGTGAGAGGCCAATCAGCCGATGAGATGACGATCAGCCGGTGAGAGGCCGATCAGCCGGTTAGATGCCGATCAGCCGGTAAGATGCCGATCAGCCGGTGAGATGCCGATCAGCCGGTGAGAGACCGATCAGCCGGTGAGATGCCGATCAGCCGGTGAGAGGCCGATCAGCCGGTGAGATGCCGATCAGCCGGTCAGGTACCGATCAACCGGTGAGATGCCGATCAGCCGGTGAGATACCGATCAGCCGGTGAGGTGTCAATCAGCTGGTGAGATACCGATCAGCCGGTGAGATGCCGATCAGCTGGTGAGATGCCGATCACTCGATCGGATGGAGATCAATGAAGGGACTTCCATTATTGGGTATCCGTCAATCGAGCTGTGGAAGCAAAACCACGGATCGAGAGAACTTTCTTGAATACTGACTGTACACATATACACATGTTAACCTTATAGGCGACAACCACACAGGGCCTGTGACACCAAGCAATGAATCGTCTGTGGTCATGATCAAATATATGCGTCAATGATACAATATTCGTGGGGCTGTACACCGACTAATTTGTCGCGGTCGCTGGTCTGCTACCTCTGTGTCTGCGATACCAAGTAAAATCCCGACGTTGGGTAGTCAATATGAATTAAAGAAAATGAAATAGGTTACGATATTTTTTTTTACATGAAAATTTTGGTTTTAAGTCAGTTTGACGTCTTTCATCCAGAGAAGCTACTTAATTTGTGCATGAATTATTAATCCATTTAAGAAATATATGAATAGGTGCAGTTTATCAAATATGATTCAAATAGTTAACGACGAATTCAAATCAAGCAAAGAAAGTGAACAACACCGTGTACAGTAGCGAACATAAATCACTGACGCTCTAAATTAAACAGATATATACAATATTTCCTTTTTCGATATTCCTTTAAGTTGGATGAATCAACAGTTTTAAGAATTCATTTGTCAGTCAAATTGAGATACAAACATCGCAATACAAATCCTAATTAATTTGAATCTAAAGGTATAATAATACTATAATTTTTTTGCATTCAACATAAATCTTCAACGATGTTTTGTTCCCTACTGGGCACTGTTTGGGGCAGTCGAATAGTTGAGCTTGTCGTAATGCACTTTGGAGTGGTAACACATCCTCAATAACAATAGCCTGCTTGTAGCGTAGAGCCGGACTCAACACAGATACAGTTCGCTCAACCAACAGGCTCTTATTTCGCGTCTCCAACACGCTCTTATTGTTGCTCTTGGCACGGTTGAATTCTTGTCTTTAAAAGAGTTGCGCTACCTGTATTTATCAGGTTCGTTGAGCTGAATGAGATATTCTGTTTATAGGGGATTTAGGATCTAGGGATTTGACATTCATTGGTGTATAATGACAGATTGAAAAAGTAATATCACAGTACACAGATATGTACCAATTGTTCGTGAGCGTCAGCTGTTCTGAAGACAGCAGTTGTTATTGAAATATATTTAATATTAACTTAAAAGTAATACTAGTAAATAAATTCACATTTACAACCCATCAATTTAAATATTTTGTTGAAGGACACGCTCTATTCACCATTCTTCAATATGTCATGACAGAAGAATACGTTACATTGAACTATTGATTTATTGAGAAAACTTAAATAAGGTTTGGTGTATACAGGCCTTTAATAACGAAACTGAGAGTAAAAAATGTCCAACATGGGATTATCTATAACAATTACGCATAAAATGTTTCGCACACAAATCTCATATTTGGAAGCTAATTACATAGTTAATATAAACAGGTTACACATCCACAGTCTCAAACACCACAATAACTCAGTAAAATGAACTGAAAATTGAACAGGCTCTTACGCGAACGAGGTAAAAGGAAATGTGAGTATACAAAAATAAAACCCTCATTGGAAAGTAAATGTTCCCGAGAAACACTCATTGTAAAGAAATGATGCTAATGAATAAATGGTAAATAGTTGACATGGTACAATGCACATTGGAAGTAACTTACTGTTCAAGAATTTCTGTACTCACATGTTCAAATAGGTAAAATTTTAGTTAACGTGTAAAGGTACTTATACTGCTTCTTATATAAATAGCAATCTAATTCCAAGTTTTAGCAGCTCTGTATAAAAAAACAGATGGTATTGTGTCGATGAGTTTCGGTCAATTTGGAAATCTGTGTTATGACGATGATTACACACAAGGTTGTGTTGTGACGATGATTATACACATGGTTGTGTAATGACGATGATTATACACAAGGCTGTGTTGTGACGATGATTATACACAGGGTTGTGTTGTGACGATGATTATACACAAGGCTGTGTTGTGATGATGATTATACACAAGGTTGTGTTGTGACGATGATTATAAACAAGATTGGGTTGTGACGATGATTACACACAAGGTTGTGTTGTGACGAGGATTATACACAGGGTTGTGTTGTGACGATGATTATACACAAGGTTGTGTTGTGATGATGATTATACACAAGGTTATGTTGTGACGATGATTATACACAAGGCTGTGTTGTGACGATGATTATACACAAGGTTGTGTTGTGACGATGATTATACACAAGGTTGTGTTGTGACAATGAGTATACACAAGGTTGTGTTGTGACGATGATTATACACAAGGTTGTGTTGTGACGATGATTATACACAAGGTTATGTTGTGATGATGATTATACACAAGGTTGAGTTGTGACGATTATTATACACACGGTTGTGTTGTGAAAATAATTATACGCAAGGTTGTGTTGTGACGTTGATCATACACAAGGTTGTGTTGTGACGATGATTATACACAAGGTTGTGTTGTGACGATGATTATACACAGTATTTTTTTTATGAAATGATCGTAATCAATCTTAGTCAGGTCATTCATAGCTTTGTTAACAAACACCAGCAGATTATTTAATGCTAAGGCATAGTGGGAAAATATATTATCATCCAAAGAGAGGCAAAGTGCATGTGACAATGTTCTGATGACACGCTTTTGACTAAGAATGATAGGTCATAAGTTTGTTCTGTAGGTAGTATATACAGTAAGTCAGTTGGCTTGGGTGAGGCTGTAGTACAGAAGACTTTTGGAGAAGCTTTTAGACAATTTTAATTTTGTACTGGATGGCACTCGAATCGAAGAATTCCCCAACAACAAGATAGACACGATCTTTTCAATTAAGTCTCTCGTCTACTATTAAACTGAGATACATACTTTTTACTTCAGTTATAATTGATTGACCTTATAATTTAAGCTGTGTGTTTGGATTGGAAATCTTCCTCCTGGAAAATACTGTAACCTGCGTCATGTCGACATTTAGCGTTAGCTTGATCGATATAAACCAGCTTAAAATGTGGGTCAATGGACTATTCTCATTAGTCTTTTTCCGGTCAAGTACACTGTAGAACATTTGCATAAGGACAGCGAACAACCTATCACTAGTCTCTACAATGTCATCAGTGTAGATAAGGAAGAGCAAGGATTCAAGGATCGACCCTTGCAGCACTCTTTTATTAAGCGTACTGACAGATGATGATTATTTGTTCCAACGCACTTGGCGTTTTACAACTTTTGTCAATGAAACTAATTTCAAAATGCAGTTATTTCGACCCCAAAATATCACGCAACGGTAACTTTCCCGTTATTTTTCCACCATTGAACCCGTCAATAAGTATGTTTACGTGACAGCCTGGAAGCCTCATTGATTTTGGCAAAGTAAGTAATGAGATATAAAGTGAGTATTTAATCTTGCCTAAAACACTTTTTCAACAACTTTGTTTATGACGGGCAGGACTGATATTGGGCGATTATATTTTTTACAAGTTTTGATTTTATTTTTATAAATAAGATTAATTATAACAATTTCGAGCGCATCGGGATAAATTATTTGCTGAAGTGACCAATTGATGATTCGGGTCAATGGAGGTACAATATTCTCAAAGGTTGCTTACATTTTATTGGTTGGGATGTTGTCCTAGTCATTGCTTCTATTATTGTTAGCCATTTTGAACCACTAAGACTTAACAAAGATTCTATTACTTGAATGACGCTAGTATAACAAGATCTCGTTTCTTAGATACACATTATTTAACTCAGTTGTTGACAGCACACACCTGCTACACCCTCCTTTTAATAGATGCAAATCACATATGCATTCTTCATTGGCTAAGAATTTCATTCGTGATCTTTTCGGTGAATAACAAAGCAATTAGACCTTAATGATGCGTGAGTCATGAACAATTGGCCGTGTGACCCAACCTTATTATGGAACTAATGGTCACAAAAAACTAATTATGGACATCGTATGGGAAACAAAAAATATAAAAAGAAACTAGTATTGCTAACTTATTATTTATTTTCAGGAACATTTTATAATTGATGTCCTAATTTTACATAATATTTATAAGTGAGTAAATTGTTTTCTTAATCACGGTGAAAACATACACTTTATCCTAGCTTTTGTATATTTGTTTCCTTCTAACTGCGCTATTAAATTCGATAATATTTCCATAGTGTCCTGGGAAAATGAACAACATCCAGCGTTGTTGCTTGTTTCCTCCAAGTTTTAGTTGTTAACTGAATATTATTTTACCATCAAGCACATACTCGTTCAATGACGATGTTAACGACGACGGTTCATTGTGTCTATACCAAACAATGGCCTCACTAAGAGGATCGGAATCATGAGCTAAGAAGCGCTGTGTGGGAACACGCAACACCTCGCCCGAAAAGGATTCCTAAGGAATGTAGCTGTTTTTTTCACGTCAACCCTCTTCAAGCGTGCATAATAAACCTGTACATAGGAGATACCCTTCTCTCACGTTACCGCCGAAGCAGCTAAATAAGTTTAGTGAGGAGTAACAATTTGGCTCGAGACCTCAGCAGCAGGTTCATCAACAGCAGCAGCAGCAGGTGCATCAACAGCAGCACCAGTAGCGACAGCAGTGGCCTTGAAGGACGTGACTGTTCTCCCAAGCCAGGAAACTGGCTACCAAAATAAGAGTATAGAGTCTGTGTCAGGATGGCTCAGAAGGCCTCGATAAGGAGAGGTGCCAACAGCGACCCAACCACCAGTGCAGCAGATCCTGTAGGGTGCCGACGCAGTCACGTTACCCCGTCATTGAACCTCCGTCGCTCTCCGACTCTGGAAGTTCTAATTCATGTGTGTTGAGGATACATGTCTATGAATAGGGGTCTTGCAAGTATATACTGTGTGTGTTGGTGACACCCCTGAGTGATATACATTAAATAAGATAAGTGAATTGGTTCAAGAAAATTATTCAACACATCTCTGGTGTTAGTGGAATTTATGAATGTGCATGATATTTTGTAGGCAAGCCTATATTATCATGACTCAACTAAGCTGTACTAGCAACAAGAAGCAAGCCAGCGGGATCGTGTTCATCTTGTTCACATTGACCGCCGTGGTTCATTCAACAAAAGACGATGAGTACAAGAATGGCAAGCTGACCTCTGGTCAGGTTTATGGGGGTGAGAACAAGTATCATCACATCCTAGTGGAGCCCAAGGACCCCAAGTCCTCTAGAGTAACGTCCTCCCAGTCCTCCACACGTCTCAACTCCGAGGACACTAGCAGCGGTGACTTTGCCACGAGCCAGCACAACTGGTTCACTTCATCAAGAGGTGTGTATCAGAACGATGAGGGCTCCTGAAATTTTGATTGGGTATACATTTCACTCTCTGGTGATGGCCTAAGCACTCATTAGGAAGATCATGGGAAATGAAGCGTTTGCTGTGCGTGGTGATAGCATGCATGAATAATTAACTGGGTAAATTCACCCACTTTTTTCAGCCTAGTACATTTTATTATTACGTTAACTTAAAAGTTTCTTTATTTACGAAGGATCTGGAAAGATAAATTGTAAAGCAAGCCTTTATTTACTGTTCGTCCCATTTCGACAAATGCCGATTTCTTTTCTGTTAATATTTTTGACATTATGCTTCTTGCTGCTATGAAGTTACCTGTTATTACAGAGTCAACGTTTCAATGTTTAAATTGCCTGCGATGTTATTTTTCTCTCTTGCAAAGGAAGAGGAAAATCATTAAATCATTTTCGGGGCACTGCAAGATACGAGTTATTTATTTTATTAGCTGTTTAACAAATATGAAGCATGACCGTTACATGAATGATCAAAAGTGTTTTTATTTGAAATGAAAAAGGCTGAAAATTCAGACAAAAAATGCCTAGAACCTAATTCCTGAACATAAACTTAGACCGAGCAGGAGTCATCACAATTCATTGCCGTCTTTCCCCCGCACACAATGGCATGACGGGCAAAGAGGCAATATTGATTCGATTTTATTCATCTGTGAATAGGACCAATTGAACTGACACCGTCGAAATATATGACCAACATATGACCAATATATGACCAATATATGACCAGTATATGACCGATATATGACCAATGTCATAGAACACCTAACAAATTTACAATATTCTATGATCAGCAATCAAACCAACTATACGCACAGACCAAACACCCCGTTACAATATTGTATATTCAACCATCAAACCCAACACGCACAGACCAAACCCCGTTACAATATTGTACGATCAACCATCAAACCCACCACACGCACAGACCAAACACCCCGTTACAATATTGTATGATCAGCCATCAAACCCACCACACGCACAGACCAAACACCCCGTTACTATATTATAGGATCAGCTATCAAACCCACCGCACGTTCAGACCAAACACCCTGTCTGATGGCTGATCATACCTATTGTATGATCAACCATCAAACCCATTACACGCACAGACCAAACACCCTGTTTGATGGCTGATCATACCTATTGTATGTTCAGCCATCAAACCCATTACACGCACAGACCAGACACCTCGTTTGATGGCTGATCATACCCTTTGTATGATCAGCCATCAAACCCATTACACGCACAGACCAAACACCCTGTTTGATGGCTGATCATACCCATTGTATGATGAGCCCTCAAACCCATTACACGCACAGACCGAACACCTCGTTTGATAGCTGATCATACCCATTGTATGATCAGCCATCAAACCCATTACACGCACAGACCAAACACCCTGTTTGATGGCTGATCATACCCATTGTATAATCAGCCATCAAACCCACTACACGCACAGACCAAGCACCCCGTAGCAAAATTGTATGATCAGCCATCAAACCCACAACACGCTCAGACCAAACACCCTGTTGCAATATCGTATAATCAGCCATCAAACCCACCACACGCACAGACCAAACACCCCGTTGCAAAATTGTATGATCAGCCATCAAACCCACCACACGCACAGACCAAGCACCCCGTTGCAATATCGTATGATCAGCCATCAAACCCACCACACGCACAGACCAAACACCCCGTTATTCCAAACAAGCTTTTTCTTATTAGTATACTGGTCTTACGGTTTTACATATCAAAGAAATGTCATCAAACGTGCAGCAGAAACTATGAATAAAAGTCTGATCGAACTCTGAATAGTCAATTGTATTTTAGAATTCAATGTGACGTTACATTACAACATTGGTCTCTCCCAACTTCGCAGGGATACGGTCTACTATAATAAAAGGATTTCAAATATTGAGAGCATAGTCATCCTTGAAGATGACCAATATGGGTCGAAATAAAGATAGTAAACAGAGTATCAGTAAACAATAAGATTCCTCGGTAACTTAATATTTTCCACTTGTTTGAATATATATATTTTTCTAGATTAGCGGAGTATTTAATGCTTCGTGGTTGCATATCACACCACCAGAATTATACCTGTTAAAACAGACCAAAATTACCGTGCGAGAGTCTGTATATGTATATGCATGCTGCTCTTTTCCTCTCTTAAAAACTGGTTTCTGATCAGCTGTACTAAATATACATGTAAGAGACAACCCGCCTGCACGAGTCGCAGTAGTTTAGCGCCCTCTATTCCATTCCCTCTATTCCATTCCAGTTCATGCAAGGAATGAGTCCCTCCAGTCAATCCTGCAATTATCCTTTGTAATTATAGTTTGTTTGGTGTAACGGCGATGCCGAACACAGGAATTGCGAACCGCGAGTAATTAATTCCTCTCAAACGAGGCTTATAAGTAAACAATTAAATGCAATCTTTCATTAAGTTCAAATTAAGGGTTGGAGTGAAGAGGTTTATTATTCAAAAGATGTCAACCAAAAGATGTGCTGCATCAACAATGTGAACTAAAAATGTGCTGCATCAACAATGTGAATCAAGAGATGTGCTGCATCAACAATGTGAACTAAAAATGTGCTGCATCAACAATGTGAATCAAGAGATGTGCTGCATCAACAATGTAAACCAGTAGATGTGCTGCATCAACAATGTGAACCAAAAGATGTGCTGCATCAGCAATGTGAAGCAAGAGATGTGCTGCATCAACAATGTAACCAAGAGATGTGTTGCATCAAGTCTGTAACCAAGAGATGTGTTGCATCAACAATGTGAGCCAAGAAATGTGCTGCATCAACAATGTGAACCAAGAGATGTGCTGCATCAGCAATGTGAAGCAAGAGATGTGCTGCATCAACAATGTAACCAAGAGATGTGTTGCATCAACAATGTGAACCAAAATATGTGTTGCATAAACTCTGTAACCAAGAGATGAGTTGCATCAACACTGTGACCATGGGTTGTGTTGCATCAACAATGCAACTAAGAGATGTGTTGCATCAACAATATGAAATGGAAAAAATGAAATTCTGCATCGTGGTAAAAAAATAATGAACATTCGTTAAATGTCATTGACCAATAAATATTCTATTTAGCATCTTTCATTCGAATTTAACAGTTGATGGATTTTCTGTTAAAGTATTGATTTAAAAGCAACATTTAAAGGCTATAAAACATTATTAATGCATTTATATAAGAAAAATAAGAGCTGCGTTTCGAATTTATATAAAACGCCACTGTTTATCTCCGCTACTTCAACAGGCGAGAAATGAGTCTGAGTGACGGTAGTCGATCGCGCAACAACACTTTGATCGACGCACAACAACACTTTGATCGACGCACAACAACATTACAGTCTATGAATTTTCGGTGTACATCAATTTGTATCGTCGTACGTAGTATCAATTGTTGCCGTCTGAAGGACGCCCTGTTTCCCTGGAAACAAACAATAAGCGACTCTCATTGTTGCCTAGACCAGTGATATTCGATGTTTCCGGTTCAAAGATCCCCGGTCGTGGCTGTCATTTTACCCTATAGCCTCAACGCAGGATCTACTGAACTGTCGTCGTAACATGTTGTTTCGCAACGACGCGGCGTCAAGCTTCATCTCTAGCACTCAATAATATGTAATATAATACAACTAGCATAATATCACGTTACATACTAAATATTTGTATACTGCTCATGCAACCTACGATCGCTCATAAAAGAGTCCACACGTACTTCCTGCATTGGCTCAAACTTGTTTACAGTTCCAGTGTATAAAATCAAACTTTTGTTACTTGAATGCTAAAGATATAAAGGGAGTTAGTTATATTTATATTCCCTCATGGATGTCATTAAATGACCAGTATAGTTTGTGACGTCACATCTCAACCCTTCAACTGTTTATGGAGTCTAATATTAACCGATAGCTTAGTGCGACTCCTAGCATTCAGTGTGAAGAAAAATCCGCACCCCCGAACCCTGCAGCCGGGAAGGATGCTTGGTGACGTCACTCCTGCATGTAGTTTGACTTCCTGTTGCATGTAAACTCCTTCAACTATGACCATTGATACATTCCTCCACGGACTGTCTTCCTTTGAATAATAGGCCGGATAATACTATTTGAGCCTGCTAGACCTCAAAGCGTTGCAGCTGTTAAGAATTGGAAACAATCTTAAATGAATTTCTAGATATTCTATTTGATGGTCAAGCATAAAATATATCTTGGTAAACTGTAAACCATAATTTAAATTCAAGGCCTGAGCATTAAAAATCAATATCTTGTCCATGTGCAGATTACGTTTATAGTGCGGAATGCACCTCGTTCACAAATAGTAAGCAATAAACAAGTATGAATGAGAGCATAGATCAGGTGATATCAATAGCTTCATTGAACGATCACTGCATCCATAATAAAATATATCAATATTGCTGATCACTCAGTGGATCATTCTGTGGATCATTCAGTGGATCACTCAGTGGATCACTCAGTGGATCACTCAGTGGATCACTCAGTGGATCACTCTGTGGATCACTCAGTGGATCACTCAGTGGATCACTCAGTGGATCACTCAGTGGATCACCCAGTCGATCACTCAGTGGATCACTCAGTGAATCACTCAGTGGATCACTCAGTGGATCACTCAGTGGATCACTCAGTGGATCACTCAGTGGATCACTCAGTGGATCACTCAGTGGATCACTCAGTGGATCACTCA
>SDVV010040698.1:0-10510 GCA_016164225.1 Gammarus roeselii | reverse complement strand
GTGTATCTTCCTGACTCTCGTACAAATGTGTATCTTCCTGACTCTCGTACAAATGTGTATCTTCCTGACTCTCGTACAAATGTGTATCTTCCTGACTCTCGTACAAATGTGTATCTTCCTGACTCTCGTACAAATGTGTATCTTCCTGACTCTCGTACAAATGTGTATCTTCCTGACTCCCGTACAAGGTGCATACGTGTACGTTCTCCATGATTGTATGAATCATTTCAGATTGATTATTTTTAGTGTCTTATCGTCATAGTTCCAACCAAAATTTAGTTCAAACTCAGTTAGGAAATTGAGTGACTTACCCTTTCTATTACCAATGTAATTTGTTAATATGTTGGTCCTCTCTTGACCACACAAGCTTGTGCGTCGAACAATCACTGCGTCATTTACGATGGTAAAATTCGTGAATGATAGACATTTTTTTTAATTTTCTTGTAGGTAACACTAGTTTGATTTTCAGAATTTGGACATCAAATCCCAAATCACGATGAAATGTTATCCTAAAAATTGATATGCGTCCAAAAAGGTTGTGCGCTATCCTTCAGGACATGATGAAGACAAGTTTCAATGGGGCGTTGAGCTTCCGTGAAGTTTACTTGATGCTAGATTGATGGTAGACTACCGGGAATATTTGAAATTTTTAAAATGGGTTTCTCGGGTGTAAGGGGTTCTGAGGATGCGCTGCACGGGGATGGTGGACATTTTAAGGGAGAGCTTCGCAAGAATGATGGCAGTTTTAAGGATGTGCTTCGCGGGAATGATGGCAGTTTTAAGGATGCTTCGCGGGAATGATGGCAGTTTTTTAGGATGTACTTCGCGGGAATGATGGCAGTTTTAGGGATGTGCTTCGCGAGAATGATGGCAGTTTTAGGGATGTACTTCGCAGGAATGATGGCAGTTTTAAGGGTGTGCTTCGCGGGAATGATGGCAGTTTTAAGGATGTACTTCGCGAGAATGATGGAAGTTTTAAGGATGTGCTTCGCGGGAATGATGGCGGTTTTAAGGGTGTGCTCCGCGGGAATGATGGCAGTTTTAAGGATGTACTTCGCGGGATTGGTGGAGGTTTTGCGGGCGGGCTGCGCGGAAATTGAGTGTCGTGAGACCCGCGGGAAGTTTGATACTATTGAAGGTGTGTTCAGGGAGAGTGGCGGAAGTTTTGGAAGTGGAAAAATTTGTTTTTATTAAACTTTGTGAAATGATAAGAACGTGATGTTTTGGTATTTTTTCCAAAAGCTCATGACTTCAATCGTCTCCTTCTCTCGATGGCTCAGCTTCAGTGTCCTCGTCGCCTCAGCTTCTTGGAAGGGCAGGAGGCGAGGTCGAGTTCTACTACTCGAACCCAAGGGCCAGCTCCGGACTGAAGGCTTACGTGAACAGGTCTGTTTCTTTTATAAGTAGGAGAACCATGGAGGACTTCGGTGTGTAGTTGGCGTAGGAAGTTTCCTCATAAGGCCTCCGGTTTGCATTGTTCAATGAAAAATTTAGTATATCTGAACAAAATCCTGAAATAATTTATCGAACAAATTTGTAATGTTGCAAAAGATGTTAAAAATGATTCATCAATGAAATTTTACAGGTGGAACAAGATTTAAAATATACTTTTAAACCTTAGACGAAATAAAATCGTATGCTTTCATAACTCCTGGAATAGCCGACTGCTTCTCTTCTCAAAGCATCCTCTGTTGTTCAGAAGGCGCCAGTTAAGTAACTTGAGGCTAATGTAAGGCTCAAATGTTGATATATGGAACATGGTGGCTGTTACAATAAGAGCACCATACAAGCAGTTTCCGAGCAATTGCCTCACCAAAACGACGGCTTGAGACTGTATGAGGGGTCGTATCATGGAGCGTGCGCCGCAACAAGTTGACGGCTTGCGACTGTAAGAGGGGTCGTATCAGGGAGCGTGCCGCAACAAGTTGACGGCTTGTGACTGTATGAGGGGTCGTATCAGGGAGCGGGCGCCGCAACAAGTTGACGGCTTGCGACTGTAAGAGGGGTCGTATCAGGGAGCGTGCCGCAGCGCCGCAACAAGTTGATTGCTTGCAACTGTATGAGGGGTCGTTTCAAGGAGCGTGCGCCGCAACAAGTTTATTGCTTGCGACTGTATGAGGGGTCGTTTCAAGGAGCGTGCGCCGCAACAAGTTGACGATTTGCGGCTGTATGAGGGGTCGTATCAGGGAGCGTGCCGAAACAAGTTGACTGCTTGCGACTGCATGAGGGGTCGTATCAGGAAGCGTGCGCCTCAACAAGTTGACGGCTTCTGACTGTGAGGGGTCGTTTCATGAAGCGTGCGCCTCAAGTTGACGGCTTGTGACTGTATGAGAGGTCGTATCAGCTAGGGAGCGTGCGCGCGGTCAAGTTGACGGCTTGTGACTGTGAGGGGTCGTATCAGGGAGCGTGAGCTGGCAGTAACCATTGCCACGAAAGAAAAATTACATCGCATACCATCATCTCCAAGAGAAGACATCCGAGACAGTTTGTCCGTTCATATGATTTTTTCACTGTATCACTGATTGATATATCTACAGAGCAACAATTATTTTTAACACTGCACTCTCCCTTGATTTTTCTTGTTAGACCTCATCATTCTCTGAACACCTGCAAAGTACTTTTTCCCTGCTTGAATAGTGAAATGTTTGCGCGCTCCCTTCATGAGTTGGAAGCTCCGTTACTGCTAAAAAAATGGCGCTGTAGCGGAGTTGTAAATGTAGTCAAGAGCAAATTTTCTTGAGCATTCCCATGGTCTGGTGGCGCTTTTTACACTGGAAGTTCCAATTTAGGTCTGTTTATTTATTCCGAGGTAGAGCAACTGTGTAATATGAGGCATTATAAATATATTATGAAGCATGAACAATAAACTGAAATTTGCAGCTAGAAGACTTTTTTTTCTCCATGATCATTCGTAAAGAATTTGTCCGACTTGGCCTTCCTGCGGAAAATTCCAAGTACTCGGATCGATTAGAGTGATAGACGAAGACATTTTGTGCTGTTTAATCTCTCCACCCGTTTGCAATCTAGTTGCTCTAATGACCATGCGTTTTCCAGTCGTTTCTGTGACGTGTCGCGACGTGATGCTGAGCTTCTGGGCCTACTCGCCCCTCGTCGGCCCTTGGCAAAGCACCTCGCGAGCAGAGCCTGCTCCTACTGCTTCAGTCGATCGACACACTTCTGCTGGCACCCCTTCAAGGTAAAGTTTTTAAAGTTTCAATTTACGGGTTGAATGTTGCCGTCCATATCAACCAAAAATTATCCGCTAATTGGTTTTGTTTTATTCTTCCGTTTCTTGATCCTAAAGATGCACATATTTTTCGGTTTAAATATCATTTTTGCCAGTCGAACGTGCAATTAAGATACACAATTGCCAGTTATGCTGTAACTTTTTCGGTCAATTATGTTAATCCCTTGAATCACTACCTAAGTCACTGCTGGTAGTGTAGAGGGTATTTTATCGTGCAAATAGAAATTTTACCTCATGAAAAAGTCATGATCCCGTTGATATTTATTTCATAAGATGGAGTGATAAATCTACTTGATGAAAGCAAAGGTGGTCAAAACGTACCACAAGGGCCTGAGGTATAACATTGACTTAGAACATTATACACTGACGAGACCTTCCGATTTGAATACCTAAGGCTACAAATTAGACATTCGTGTGGTATGGTCCTTCCGTGGGACGTGTGCTTGGTACCAGCAGTCACTTGAAACATCCCTGTGGATGCGGAAAAGGACTATTCCTCCTGAAGGGACAGAAGGTAGGTAAACGTTAGTCTTGTGAAATATATGTATATAGTTCACTTAGTTTTTGCTGTTCGAATAGGCCGTTCGAAAAGTGACTAAAAGGGACGTAAGACAGTGAAGGGACTACAGAGTGTTGTAACCGCCGGTAACTTTGCTCCACTCTTGGGGGTAATGCCAATGTTGGTTTTTGATTTATATTCCCAATTACAATCTCCCATGTTTTAGGAGTACTCATTTGGGTAATTTTTACATTCATGCGCATTTACGTTGCGAGTTTCGTTTTATGTCGCGTAAATGATGCTATTTACTGGTCAAGAGAGTTATTGGGAACAGTGAGCCTCAGTCTACCTCCTTTGAGCTGCAGGTGGCTTTTGGAGTAGTTTCTCCTCTCTGATCTGGATGAGTGCGAAGGCAGTACCGAGCTGGTGTTAGCGCTAGGGACGCCGGCTGGTGTTGACTCTAATGACGCCAGCTCCTGACGACTGCTTTCCTGTGCTGTTTAACGTATTTCAAACATACTAACAAGATGATGAAAATACTGCAATGGAAGCCTGTATAAAAATGACTTATATTATTAGCCAGTGTTTACCGAGAAGCGGTTAATTGTAATTTATTAGGGATGGCTCGTTCGAGTGAAAGATACATGTTGGCTGGCTTCAGGAGTGATTAATTTTGACAACTGGACGAATTTTATGAGCGAAGCGGTTGTTCGTCTACGGATTTTGATGATCTATCCATGTCATCTGTGAGGCAGCTGGTCAGTCGCTTTGGGACGTGGCATGGAACACGAGTTAAAATGAAACTGTTAAATAAAGCTATTCTAGTTTTGCAACACTAATAACACCTTGATAACATTCGGTAGAATAAAAATCCAAAGCGATTATATATATATATATATATATGTATGTATGTATGTATGTATGTATGTATGTATATGTATGTATGTATGTATATATTACACCAAATACATAATACCCGAGGAAGAAAGTATATTTGTTTGTGGAAGGAGGGACTCTAGTCCCTTACTCTAGGATAAGGAATGTTTTGTTGGCATTCATAAATTGGCGATCGAAACGGACATTATCATTGAACCAGCCACAACCAGCCACCCAGTGCCCCGCCAGCCACCCAGTGCCCGCCGCTGGCGGTAGCCAAATGAACCTCATTCACGATCAAGGTCAACAAAAAGCTTGAACTGCCTATTCTCGCTCACCTTCAAGGTCAACGGAAGTCTTGAACTGCCAATTCTCGTTCACGATAAAGGTCAACATAAAGCTTGAACTGCCGGTTCTCGCTCACCATCAAGGTCAACAGAAGGCTTGAACTGCCAATTCTCGTTCACCTTCAAGGTCAACGGAAGGCTTGAACTGCCGGTTCTCGTTCACCATCAAGGTCAACGGAAGTCTTGAACTGCCTATTCTCGTTCACCATCAAGGTCAACGGAAGTCTTGAACTGCCAATTCTCGTTCACGATAAAGGTCAACATAAGGCTTGAACTGCCTATTCTCGCTCACCTTCAAGGTCAACGGAAGGCTTGAACTGCCGGTTCTCGCTCACCATCAAGGTCAACGGAAGGCTTGAACTGCCTTGTAGAGTGTGGCAAACATATTTCAAGAGATCGTGTTGTACTGGTCGTCCATATAAGATGGAGAAGTCCTTTCTTATAGCTGCAGGGGTCGGTACAAATTTTCGAACTTGAAAAGTCTGTAAATAGATTTTTTAAATCGTTTCTTATGTTGCGCAAGGATTGAACAAATGAAATGGATTGAAATGACACTAAAAGATTTTTTTGCAAGTGATTTTCTGAGAATGCCTTCAAATATTCATTTCCATAGTTGACGTATATATAGTTTTGTCTACTCTGAATTCATTTTAACGCATGGACTATAATGGTGTTCTCTAAATTGAAGCAGAGTACCCAAAATAATACTTTGGTCACTTACAGCGTGCTTGCAGGTATCATTTTCAATCTAGGTTTTCGGCAACTGCCGTATAACAGCCTCCATACTCAGCTGAAAGTGGTCTGTCGACTTTGATTGCTCAAAATACGAGATGACGCGGTTCCGACCATTGTTGTCCTTTTAAGAACCAACTATTGCAACTTGTTGTATCCGGGCAACTTGCCAAAGGGATGCCTTCTTTCCAAAAGTACCTCTTGATATCCTAAGACTTCCATTGTGATATCCTGCAGGATAACTGCAACCGCATCGTCTGTCCTCTGATTAGTTACAAACTGGCGGTGTTGAAAAACTACCGCAAACACCGGGCACCATGCAAGACGACACTCAAACAAAACCAATGTAATCTGAGCGTATCTATTGCTGCATCCCTCTCGTCGGAGGAATCCGACAGTACGAGTAACAGTTTTATCTCAATTTCTGAAAGAAATGCGTCGCTGAAAATTGATTCAAGTGCTAATAGTAAAGAAAGTCGAAGACAGCGGGCTTCATTGGCTCAAGAAGCAGACAGACAAACGTATGAAGCGGAGTTCTACCAGAAATTGCAGGAGTGCGAGCGGGAATACAGTAGTAAATCTTCTGGGGAAATGATGATGTATATGCCGGTGAGCGAACGAATTGCCAATCGTTCCCGACAACTTTCCTCAACACTTGTGACGTCCAAAGATACCAGGTTTGGTATTGCAGAGACAAAGAGCACTGGACAACCTTTCCCCGAAGAACTTCCGACAATTATTACTAACGATGATGAGATGATTGACGTTTCAAAGAAGGATCTTGAGAAAACCATTTCAGGATACGGAAAAACCGTGTGCTCTCCTTCATTATCAAGTGGCAGCGATGGCAAATTTCCTAAATTAGATTGTTTCAAGCCACAATGGAGAAACTTGGAGAATGAGGGAAGGGATGAAAATACCCAAAGTTCTGTTGCTAGTGGCAACAGTAATAGCGGCGGATATCGGAATAGTAGCATCCAGCCTGACTATAGCAAGGTCAACGAAGATTTCCATCAAACACAGGCAGAACCTTCGGAGTGCTTGTCGATTAGCGCTAAAAGCTCTTCAAACAACCACAAAGAGTCTCTATACAACCGCTCTGTTTCACTCTCTGAAAACAAATTCAAGTTTTCACAAGTTTCTGCACAAAGCCTGAACCAAGCTACGGAAGAGCTGCGTCATGCTCTATTGTTTCTGCGCAAGCACTTGTCTAACAGTAATGCGTTCTCGGCTATAGTTAGCAGCGAGAAGGACATTGTTAGAGACTCGATCACATTTTTGGAATCTTCTATCATTCAGTTTTCTGTGGTTCATCAACAGTCTGAACATAGCTCTCAGACGAACGCGAATCTATGCAGGGCGATCTCATATTTGAACAAATTGATCGAAGTCAGGAAAGATGAGGTCATTACCTTACTCGGAGGCTCTTGTAGAAATTTCAATGAGAAAAATTTCGGCTTGCTCCTGAATACTCTGGATGAAAATTGTTCTGTACATGAGCGCAAATTTCACAAATTTAACAGACAACGTTATTGGAAAGATTTGAATCATTTGTGTGACTTTTTCTTGGTTTGCTGCGGGCGAGAACGGAATGACAGAAATCTGACTAAAATTTTAGAACTCCTAAGATCCATTGACAATGACCGTTCAAACTCCCTCGGCCAAATTTACATTAATTTCTTGTCTAGCGAGATGTCCAAAGATGTACGGCATAAGCTGTTGGAATCAAACGGCAAACCGCTATTCTATCTGGTGGACTTCATTGAGTACTGCAAATTATACTTGAAAGTTTCTCTTCTCAAACTGCAAGTGCAGAAAGAACCTATTTCCAGAGATCTTAATAACAATGTAATATCCAGTTCAAGCTATGTGGTCGACGATGGAGAGCTCACTGCCCCTAGTGCAATCAGACCCTCTGTCCCTTGCCCGCCTTTGGCCACTTCTGTGACGCGAATGCAAAGCTCGGAATTTCCGAGTCTCAGACCTAGACTCTTTCCTCGATTCTCTGAGAAAACTTCCATGACTGCTAATGATGGCACGAGTGTCAATAGTCCTCATCAGTCTGGCAAGCAGCACTCTTCTCACTATGGTATCAACGAGCAATCGGATAAAGGTGCAAAACCTACTTGCGATCAGGTGGGCGATTCGAATAAAATCCCACCCGAAGTATCTGCACCTTCGTGTAATCTTGCAGTTCCCTCGCAGGATAAGATAGAGCTTAACGAAGAAAAGGTTGGGCGTTCGAGGTACAATATTTTGGTAATGTGCAAGTTAGAGAATTCGTTCAAGAACTTGAGAATCTTTGATTATATTATGGACAACAGTAGTGCCATTGTGTGGAATAAGATTGATAGGGTGCTCGCTGTTCGGACTGAATGTAGTTCCGGGGGGGTTTGTGGAAATAAGGCTTTCATCAAAGACATGGAAGATCGTCTCATAGTCCGACGTGACTGCAATGACGTACTTTAATTGACGACATGCAGAGTTTTGATGGCTCTTATAATGAAGTTAAAGGATTGATTTAATTTTGTGAAAATTTTGATGCTAAATAATTTAAAGTCGAGACCATTTCGTCGCTACAATTGGCCATGTTGGTTGATAGGCATGTAGCTAGATGTCGATTAAGTGCAGAAACAGCGTATGAAATTGTAAGTTACTGATCCCTGTAGAACTAGAGTTATGTCTTTTTTATGTTTTTAGTGTTGAATATTTTCTGAGATGATTTGAATTTTTAATAAACTTCTCCGTATCGGGGAGAACCTTTTTAAAAACATTGGAGCCATTTTTATACATTTTATTCCAAATGTTTTTGATAAATTGGAAAAATATATTTTTATGCAACTGATCTTCAGTTTTTAATCTTATTTTGTTGTGACCTAAATTTGAATAAATCGTCTGGTTACAAAGTGTTGCAATTTAATCTCTTTCAGCCTCCCTTAAATTTTTGAGATGAACGTTTCATTTGAAGTTGCCAAAGGAATAGAATTAATAGTTGATCGATAATTTCTAAACTTTGAACGTTGAACATCTCTGGAAGCACCGGTGGGCTCGAACACTTCATCTAATGTTATGTCGGCCTTTGGTATTACGACATCGGCGTTTTGAGGGGGCTGCTGAATGAAGTTGATACCGATATAGTGTTGGTTGTATCCGAAGGTATAGCGATAAAGTGTCATTTCAGTATTCTGTAGGTCTTTAATCTGCAACTAATTTGAGACAAACAAAAACACGTAATTTTTTTTATTTCCAATTCTTTGAAGCCTTCCCAAGATTAAGGAGTTTTAACTTCAACAGAGTTCCCTACTCGTGGACGACTTGTTGACTATTGCCCTACGGGGGAGGCTGCATTAACTTCACGTTGGGACGACTGTGGAAAACTGAAGCAACTACTCCTACTACTAAGATTTCGCCAGACATTAATCGCAAGGCTGTCAAGCCCTTGATACTTTGGCCGCATTTTTCTAGGAAATCGAATTTGTTCCCGTACCGAATACTAACTGGTGTTGCAGAAAACTCTCGATATACCACAGATTGGTCCCTAGTTTGTGCTGGAACCTTAAAACGCACAATTGCTTTGCATTTATATTGGCGGTCGTGTAACGTTAACAGTAAAGTAACTATAGCCAGCTAATAGGCCAGCAAGAGTGAGACCCCTGACCCTTGGCGCGAACCAGGCCAATGGGGAGTAGACAGAAACTCCATTTAGGAGGGACCAGCATCCCCTCCAAAGAGCAGAAGACAAAGATTCCAACGGCCAAGAACATCAGCCTCTCCAAGATGACCAGCGCCACCTAGGCAGAAGACGACCGGAGGGACGGCCGCATCGAGGAGTTGACCAAGAACGTCCAGGAAATATGGAATCAGCTAAGCCAAGCGAACGGCCTCTCTGAACTGGAAGCAGAAGTTTTTGCCGCAGAACCTCGCTCAATTGACGACTGTCTAACGAGACTCGAGGGTCATGTCAAGACCATTTTCCTCCTTAACCACGAACTAATAAAAAAAATGAAAAATAAAGAGCCCGCAACTTACACAAGTACCTCCACCTCTTCGTCTGACGACAAATTCGACAACTCTTTACCCCACAAAAAAAACACCGAGCCCTAAGGACTGCAAAGAGGAAGCAATACACGCTATCCAATGAACAATACTTGTTCAACAATAGTCCTACTTTTCCAGAACACCTGAGAATCACTTCCGACGCCATCGACAGACCGGGTATTTGTCCATACATTCTGCGAAAAGAGCTGGGCTCTTCCACTGGCCGCCCAGTCCTGAGGGTCATAACCAGCGACGAGGAATGTTTTGCCATCAGAATAGACAACAACTTCAAATTGACACGATTCTCTCCAAAAACATACTTGAGTGGAAAGCCATGCAAAATAGTGCCACACCAGACTTACTCTACAAGTTCAGGTTAGATCTACGTTGAAGATATCCCGAAGGAGGAAATAGAGGAGTACATCACTGGACTCGTTCGATACGAGGACTACGTTGTCGAAGCAAAGGTTGCACTGAAGATCACACCAAAAAGAGAGACTACCACAGCCCTAATACTAAAATTCAACTGCCCTACTCCACCAAAATATCTAGACATTCTCCTCTGCGCCACCAAAACCAAGGTTACACCATTTGAGAGACGTCCGATGCGATGCTATAAATGCCAGAAATACTGACACGAGAGGAAACAGTAAAGGTATACAAAGATGCTCACACTGCTCTCAGAACGACCACGACAAACGGGAAGATCCCGTCATGCCTTGGGGTGGATGGATGATTATTCATTTTATAGATCATTAACACTATATTTTA
>SDVV010040697.1:0-10510 GCA_016164225.1 Gammarus roeselii | reverse complement strand
ATGCGAAGGCGAGTGGTCGCAGGCCTAGAGGTAGACCGAAGTTTGGGTGGATGGATGGTGTGAGGCAGGCGTTGGGAAGGAGAGACATGAATGTGGAGGTGGCAAGAGAGCGTGCAATGAACAGGCATGAGTGGAGAATGGTTGATTTTGACGCTGCTCTGATGTGCTTGCCCGCCCTTGGCATCCCGCTGTCGGGATGGTCGTGGGTGGGGGGGGCTGGCCATTATGACGCGGCGGGGGTAAACCAGTGAAAACTGTCGGGCCCTGCTGCTGACGAAGGATCCTCGGACTGCACTCTTGACCCAGAGTGTATGTTGAGGGGGTACCGGCCGGACCCTTGAGCACAAAAGGGCTAAGTTGTGTGAGTGTGAGCGTATGAGGGTGTGAGGTGCATATTGCCGTCGGCCACCCCCCTTTCTGGGGGATGCGGCCTAGTGTCTGTATCTGTATAAAAAAAACAGAAATGGCACACGAAGCTATCTTAGACGTTCTACTTCAAAACGGATCCTCTTGCTACCAAAAGGCAACCTAGTTTGGGCCAATAGGCCCCTAAGACATTCTACTCCAGAACGAACACTCTTGCTACCAAAAGGCACCCTAGTTTGGGCTAATAGCCCTATTGCTGTCTTCCTACACCTGTAAACACTTGTAAGACCCCGTGATCTATATGGTTATGGATGATCACTCTCTCCGTATCATCCTCTGGGCAATTCATGTCCGGGAGGGTGTCTGTTTACTTTGCAGTATAAACAGTGCGGTGCTTCGGACCGGCACGACCGGGGATCTTTCCGCTTGTCATGGTCATAGGAGCAGTATGAGCATCTTTGCTTACCATTACAGTTTCCGCTCGTGTGTCCGTATTTCTGGCATTTATAACATCGCATCGGACGTCTCTCGAATGGTGTAACCTTGGCTTTGGTGACGCAGAAGGGAATGTCTAGGTATTTAGGTGGAGTAGGGCATTTGAATTTTAATATTAGGGCTGTGGTGGTCTCGCTATTTGGTGTGATCTAGGGTGCGAATTTTGCTTCGACAACGCAGTCTTCGTATTGAACGAGTCCAGTAATGTACTCCTCGATTTCCTTCTTCAGGATATCTTCAACGTAGATCAAACCTGAACTTGTAGAGAAAGTCGGGTGTGGCACTATTTTGCAAGGCTTTCCACAGATTCTAGTTTTGGAGAGAATTGCGTCACTTTGAAGTTTTGTGTCTACTCTGATAGCAAAGCTTTCGTCGCCGCTGGTAGCGCCGCTCAGGACTGGGCGGCCAATGAAAGTCCAGCTCTTTTCGCAGAGTGTACGGACAAATATTTGGTCTCTTGTTGGCGTCGAACGTGATCTTCAGGTGTTCGGGAAAGGTTTGATTATTGTTGAACAAGTTGTGTTCATTAAATGGCGTGCATTGCTTCCTCCTGGTAGCCCTCGGAGATCGGTTGAGGTTTTTGTGGGGTGGCGAGTCATCGAAGTTGTCGTCGGACGTAGAGGTCGAGGTACTTGCGTAAGTTGCCAGTTTTTTAGTTTGTTGGTTCTTGGCGAGTTCGTGGATATATAGAAAAATGGCCTTGACATGACCCTCGAGCCTCGTTAAACGGTCGTCAATTGTGCTAGGTTCTCTAGGTTCTGCGGCGAAAACTTCTGCTTCCTGCTCAGAGAGGCCGATCGTTTGGCCTAGTAGATTAAAGATTTTCTGAACGCTACAGGTTAACTCGTTGAAGCGGTCGTCTCTCCGGTCATCTTCGGCTGAGGTGGCGCTGATCATCTTAGAGAGGCTGACGTTCTTGACCGTTGGAATCTTGGTCTTCGTCACTCTGGAGGGGGTGCTGGCCCCTCCCAGGTGGGGCTTCCTCCTTCCCCCCATTGGACTCCTGGTTCACTCAAGGGGCCAGGGGGCTCGCTCATGAAGGCCTCTTGACCGGCTTTACCGCTGTTAACGTAAATTGAACACTTTGCAAGCAAAACAAACGTGCGGTTTAAGGTCCCAGCCCAAACTAGAGACCAGCCTGTGGTATCTAAGGGTCTCTCAGTTAGTAATCGCTACGAGATCAAATTCTTTTCCATAAACCCCACTGGGAGGGGGTGGACGACGGCAAGGCGCACCTCACACTACTCTCAAACATTCACACAATTTAGCTCTTTAGCGCTCATGGGTCCGGGCGAAGACCTCGCCACTCACACTATGGGTCATGAGTGCGATCCGAGGTCAGTGTCAGCAGCAGGGCCCAACAGTGTACCTGGTTTACCCCTGCCGCATCATGGTGACCAGGCCCTCCCCACACACCACCATCCCGTTTCTGAACGAGACGCCAAGGGTGGGAAAGCAAATCAGGGTAGCGTAAAAAAAACACCTGTTCGCATCCATTCGCCACTCACGCCAACTCATTGCACGCGGTCTCGCTACCTCCACACTCAAGTCTTTAATTCCTAACGCCTGCTTCACACCATTTATTCATTCACGCAATCTTTGGTCTACCTCTAGGCCTAAGTCCACTCACCTCCGCCTTCATCACAACTTTTACCAATCTCCCTTCGTACATCCTCACCATGTGCCCGAGCCATCTTAGAACACGCGAATCCACTCTGTACACTAACTTCTTGATTGAACAAAGTCAACCGAAATGTTTGCACCACCAAATGGCTTTTAAGAAACTGCACCTTGTCTTGATCACAACACATGACACCAAGCAGATCATAGGAAGCGGATCAAATCTAATAGCTCAGACATCGCCAGGGGTGGGCAATACAGAATACATCACAGTTTGCGGTTGATAAACATCACCCGTTGGCTGTACGGTCAGCAAGAAAGCACTCACCCACATGTAGGTCGTCTCGTAGTCTGATCGTTGCCAGCTCATGAGAGAGAACTTGTTAAGCAGAGTTATGAGGAAGTCGTTGCAGTCCATCAGTGCACCAGCGACCTGTAATGCCAGTACGTCCCGGTCGAACATCTCCTGGCGACAGCGCACGTTGCGGTAGAAGTACGTTTGATTGCTCACCGACATCCCATTACGCCGCCACATGCCCGCTTTGCACTACAACAAGCAGCGAGACAATGCACAGGAAAATCATTTTGCTGTGTTGGATTAGATCCCAGTTATCAATTTATGAGTGCGCAGAATCATTCAAGGTATACAGTATGCCACACAAGCTAGAGACTCCGAGGGTGTTGTGGCCATGCGGTTCAGCACGGCGAGTGCCAGCAAGGAGCATTCTCACTCTACTTGCTCTGCTCCAGAACCCAGGATTGGCAGAAATCCTCACGGTACGCACCCCGGAACCTCCAGGAGTAAAATTACGAAGTGACCAGTAACGGGGATCTCGTGCACGAGATCTGCATGAAGGGATGGAATCCCCGTATATTGCATGTAGTTAGTAAATCATTAGATACTCGAAAGGAGAAAATTTTGAATCAGTGTGCACAGGAGTATTGGAAAAGTGGTCTAAGTACGGATAGAAACGGGTCCAAGTTAATGAAAAACATTTGTTAGAGGCAAAGAAGGTAAACAAGTGTAATATTGGTTATTACGGATTGGAAAAAAAAGGGGAAAGGAAGGGAATCAAGAGGAGGAAATATGAATGGAATTTGCGGTGCTATACGACAGATTCGAACTACAACAGCAACACGACCATTGTTCAAGGGCATTCCATCACGGCGCCAAACACCTGCTTCACAATCCAATGCAACTATTGAGCAGTTCAGTAAACACGTTTAACATTGATGAAAGACTGGATAGTAAAGGTCAAGACAGCTTGTCAAACAGACGACCCACTGACCTGAGCGACCATGACCAGCGTCCTAAGGGACGGTTCAATGAGCTCCTTGAGAGACGGTTTCTCTTTGACGGGGAACTCTGGGGATCCGTAGTTGAGCCCGTACTTGGGAAGGTATGAGGCCAGGGCCACGGCGAGCCTTGTGAGTGGAATGTGCAGAGAGACGGGGCTTTTTGATACATCATAGTCGATGCAGGAGACCGTGTGGCCAGCAGCCTCTCTCATGAAGCGCTTCTGCAGGCCGTCACAGGCGTGTTCACCCAGGGCACGGAGCAGCATCCTGACACCGTCGAGACAAATATGATTGATAGCTGATTTCAATCAAGAAAAAACAGCAACAATCTAGTTCATAAATGCGTAAAAACAGCAGACAGCAGCGGAAAAAAAAATCTGTCATCACGTCACTGCCTTGACCACCGTAGAGGAGACAAACCTGAGCAATGACTTTCAGTATGCATAAGGACCCTTACTGAAGAAGCACTACTCCAAATCTCCGAACTTGTATATTAGCTATAGAGAAAACCAGTTTCTCATAACTCTGGCAATTAGATTAGAGTGACAAGGCTTTCTAACACACTGGAGTCATCGTCCTTCTGGCGCCGAATGTCAAACCAGCAAACAGTGCTGCATCATGTTAGTCTTTGTTTTCATTTTCCCTTTAATGTTCGCAAAGTCAAAGTCCTTTCCGCGAAGAACGTCTATGGTATGTACGGGTGCCACAGGAGGCACAGGAACTCCTAAGGTGCTGAGGCCATATGGTCCCAGCACTCCCCATATGGCAGCAAGGAGGAATAACACACTACCTACCCTGCTTCGAAGCCCCAAGGATCCGCAGTAGTCCTTAAGGTGCCGGGCTACGCGCTCCAACACCAGCTGAGGGGGAAGATAAAGAGACAGAAAACGGGGATCCCATGCATGAGATCTACACTAGGTGTAGGGAATTTCACGCATGAGAACAGAAAGAATGGAAAGAAGAAGAAGGAATAGTCGTAGAAAAAGGTTGCCTGAAAGCAAGAGCGCTACTTGGCCGTTATTTGCCACCCGAAAGAAGAATAGTTAGAACCGGTATGTGTATGTTTGAGTGTGCGTCTGTGTGCGTGTGTGTGTGTGTGTGTGTGTGTGTGTAACGACTAGTATGAGAGTTGTCAAGAAGAAGTCTGAGACAAGTTGAAAGAAATTTGAACTAAAAATAAGATGCAAATGAGGTATATAAAAATTAGGCAAATCAGGATGGGGGAGAAAAGGAGAGATAGAGAAGAGTGAAAAAGAGGGGAGTCTGAAGGAAAATAAGGGTGTTCACCCACCGGTTGGGCCGTGACTCCATGCGGGCTGTGAACCTAACAGATGCCTTGGGTGGTAACTCGGGCGACTGGACCTCTTAAATGCATTTAATAATGTCAAATCACGATAACGTGCTGAAAAATAATTAAGCTAGAGAACGTTCAAACATACTGATATCAATCCCAATCAGTCACGTCAGACGGAAAGAATACCTTTCTTCAATATGGGTAAATATTGAAGTTCCACAGGGATCGATTTTGGACCGGCTTTTTTCCTTCTGCTTTCAATGACAACGCCTGAATAACATTACACGATGATGTTCGACTTTTGTTTGTTAGACCGGCAAATAAATTAGAAGAGCTGCAGAAGGATAAAACAGCCGCGTTGAACAACATAAATGATTGGTGTTCTTCAGATAGGCCCAATGTTGACATAAATAGAACCCAATGCATGTTCCTGGGTCATGGAGTTCCCAATCAATTGGTTGTTGATTGTCCAGGTGCAAAAATCCTCGTGATAACAGTTAAAAGTTTAGAATTTGGGTTGATCCCAATATGATCTCTAGACATCATGATGAAAAGCTTCGTTCCAAACTGAATGGTACACTCATGTTTCTTGGTTAAAAAAACACTCACTCGCAATCAATACTCTGAGTTTTTCCCTTTCAAACGACAGCTCTACCACAAGGGGGGAAGTGCACAATGGGAATTTTAGAATGAGTGATCATGTGATACCTACAGATACAGACACAAGGCAGAATCCCCCAGAAAGAAGGGTGGCCGACGACAAGGTGCACTTCACACTCATCTCATACACTCGCACTACTTAGCTCTTTTGCGCTAAAGGGTCCGGTCGGAAGACCCCGCAACACACGCACACCCTCCGGGTCATGAGTGCGGTCCGAGTTTAGTGTCGACAGCAGGGCCGACAGTGTGACTGGTTTACCCCTGCCGTGTCATGATGACCGAGCCTCCCCCCACGACCATCCCGTCTCTCAACGAGATGGCAAGAAAGACCATCAAGGCAGCGTCAAAAATCTTCCGTCACAATCATTCTCCACCCTCGCCCATTCAGTGCACGCTCTCTCGCTACCTACACACTCAAACGCCTGATTGAACATCCATGAACCACTTGAGCTTAGTAAAGCCATACATATATTCTTTTACAATTCAGAGCAAGCATTCATGTCTAGGTGGTTTTGTGTTAACAACAATTTGTCAGCTCCGATTCTAATTTGAGCTAGCGTACCTTCTTTCAAGCAGAAATACACCTCTCAATTGCTTGCAATCTCTCTCTATGGCGATCAACAAGAAAACTGCTAGCAAAAAAAAATTGTTCTCTGGCTCGTGCTGAACAGATAGACAATAGGGCGAATTCTATAGAAAAGAGAGTGGCCGACGGCAAGGCGTACCTCACACTCATCTCAAACACTCACACGCAGTCGACCTTAAAACATTGACGTTCCGGCCAGGATACCCTGCAAAACACATTTCGTGTCAAGAGTGGAGTTCGAAATCAGTGTAAACAGCAGGGTCCGACAGTGTCAACTGGTTAACCGGTGCTGCGTCATAGAAACCGGGCCCTCCCCCACCCATAACCATCCCGTTTCTCAACCCAAAATCCAGGGCGGGAAAGCACATCAGGGCAGCTACAAAACTCATCCATTCACAACGATACTCCGCACGTGCATATCTGTTGCATGCTCTCTCGCTGCCCCCACACTCATGTCTCTCCTTCCTAGCCACTGCTCCACGACAACCATCTACCCAAGCTTGGGTTTACCTCTAGGCTTATGTCCACACTCGCCTCCAATTTCATCATAATTTTCACAGCTCTCCTATCATCCTTCCTCACCATGTGTCCAAACCATCTCAGAGCATGCGAATCTACTCTATCTTTTAACATCAACAGCATTATATCGTTAAAATAACACAAACGATAATTGGAATAGTGATATGTTTCAAATACTATATTAAAATAAAAATAAATGTTTTTAAAATTCGGTTCTGCTGCATTAACCCTGAAATTTATTCTCATTGTATAAGAAGAAAACCGAACACTGGATAGCAAAACATTATTGAACCATCTCCATACCCTCTAGTTTGCATATTGGTCAGTTTCATTTCGTTTTGCTTTGTGTTAACCTTGATAGTGGATCACATAAATTTATTTGTACTACTTCCATATTTACTCAGGAAACCGTATTAAAAAAAAAATGTTATCAAAAATTTGACACTTGTGAAAAATTATGTTACTGTCATATACATACTCCACATATAAAACGTATCGCTAAAATGATTTGTTAACCGTCCATGGTTGTATTTGCTGTACTAATAGGGCAATTAGTGAGCCCGTACATGATCGGTCCATCGCTGCACAATAAATCCCCCATGCACCGGCATTAATTAGAAGAAAGCTTTTATGGAGCGGAAGGCATGGTTAATTGGTTCAAAGTACCTGTGTCTGCCAGCCCTCTTAAACTGACCTGATAGCTTTGATGAGCACCACGCGGTCCGAGCTCGCCCACTCCACCAGTTGAGGAACGATGGCAGCAAGTTTGATGTACATGTTGAACGCACCCTCCCACTCCTGCTCAAACTCAACGTGAGATCCCTCCTTGCGAGTCACCGAGTCCATATTCTGATACAAATGCAAAGGGTAACTTAAGAATTTTTGTTCTGAGACTAAACATGGGAACACAATTAAAGCATGAGCGTCCTCTAGTAATCCAGCACTGGAAAATCGATGACATGTACATCAAGGTGCTTCAACTTGACACCTAACGGACTTGCTACGCAAGTCTGTCTACCCCCTTTGCGAGGGGGCCACAGGTAGTTGATCTGCTTGTAACAGAAAATGGCAGAAATCGCACGCTTCCATGCAAATAATTTCTCTAACATCTGATGAAAGAACATTTATTTCACATGAAGTCAAATCAGGAAGAATTTTTTTATCAGTAGTTTTAGCATGTAGTACAAGGGAGATTGCATAAATCTTAAAAAACATACATAGCATGTATGAAAGAAAAGAGTCGCATACCGTAGGGGATGCCTCCCCACCCACTTTCTATTGTGTAGCTCTCAGCACTTGTCTGTCTTGTTATTGACTTGTCTCTTCCACTGATGTCCGCTCTCAGACCACCTAGTTGGCTTTAATTTTACAACTTGTTTGGCCTAAATTTTGTATTGTTTGCTGGTCTAGCAAGTTTTTTAATCAGGCAGCTGTAGATACAGACACTAGGCCGCATCCCCCAGAAAGGGGGGTGGCCGACGGCAAGGCGCACCTCACACCCTCATACGCTCACACTCACACAACTTAGCCCTTTTGTGCCAAAGGGTCCGGCCGGTACCCCCTCAACTTACACTCTGGGTCACGAGTGCAGTCCGAGGATCCGTCGTCAGCAGCAGGGCCCGACAGTTTTCACTGGTTTACCCCCGCCGCGTCATAATAACCGGCCCCCCAAAACCACGACCATCCCGACAGCGGAATGCCAAGGGCGGGAAAGCACATCAGAGCAGCGTCAAAATCAACCATTCACAACCATTCTCCACTCACGTTTGTTCATTGCACGCTCTCTCGCCACCTCCACATTCATTTCTCTCCTTCCTAACGCCTACTTCACACCATCCATCCACCCAAATTTCGGTCTACCTCGAGGCCTGCGACCACTCGCCTCCGCATTCATCACTCTTTTCACCAATCTCCCTTCATCCATCCTCTCCATGTGCCCAAACCATCTCAGAACACGCGAATCCACTCTGTCCTCCAACTTCTTCACCATCCCTGTTCTGTTTCGAACCACGTCGTTGGTGATCCGGTCTCTCAGCGTTACTCCAGCCATGCTCCTCGAACATTTCAGCTCGAAAACATACAACCTTCTTTTCTCCTCCACTCTCACCCTCCAAGCCTCAGCTCCGTAGAGCACAGCAGGGACAACAACACCCTCATCCAGCCCTCTGTTTGCTTCCATCCACAACGTCCTACAGCTTATTACACTCTTTAGTGCACCTAACACTTTACATTCCTCCTTCACTCGCGCCTTCACATCAGTTTCCACTAGTTCAGTTATATCCACACGGGAGCCCAGATACTTAAAACACAACTTCCTTCAAGAGCTCTCCATTCAGGGTGACACTAATTTTGCTCGCATCGACAGTCCTCAAGCATCTCATTACTTTACTCTTGTCCACGTTCACTCGAAGCTTAATCCTCTCACACACTCTACCAAACTCAGACACTAGCCAACATGGCTTCTCCGAATCCGCAACTAGAGCCGTATCATCAGCAAATAGCAACTAGCTCAACTACCAACTCCGCCCATTCGCTACCAACAGTTCCAAGCCACGACCCAGCACACTCGCGTTCACCTCCCTGACCACTCCATCCATATAGAGGTTGAACAGCCAAGGAGACATCACGCAGCCTCGTCTTTGTCCCACTTTCGCTGTGAACCAATCCCTCACCTAGCTTCCCACTCTGACACATGCTCGGCTGTCAACATAGAAACTCTGCACCGCTTTCAACAGATGTCCGCCCACTTCATACAAACGCAAAAACCTCCACAGCGCTTCCCTGTCAATCCTGCCATATGCCTTCTGTCGTATGCAGCCTTGATTATTGCCAGCAGGTACCAGTCGACATCAGACCAATGTCTATTACTGAGCTGCGAGTCGACAAGTAGCTGCGAATTCTCTCATCTGCCTTCATCCACAAACTGGAGACACCTTTGCCTCGGATGTGGATACTAAACAATGGCTGATCGTCTTCAATTCGTGCTTGTAGCTGCCTTCTGGGTATGGTGGAACATTGGACAGTTGGAGTTGCTTTGGGGAGCACTTGCTACCTGAATGAGTTTACTAAGTAAAACTTTGCCACAGCGTACCTGATTCAAACCAGAAACGGTTGTACTTGTCACTTTTGAACCCGATTTCAAGTGTGTTGTTTTAGAAGCTACACTATATAAATTTTTCATATGAAAAAAAATACGCAAAAGTACCCACTTGTATACATCATAGGTAAATCACTGACAAAAACAAATATCATGATATATAAAAATGTCCAGCTATTATTGTAAGAAATCATTATAATATTTACAAGTGTTCAGCAGTTCTTGTAAGATATATTACCTGATTTAAAGATATTAAATTGATTTGGAAAAGCTGACTATCCCCCTTCTTCTAGTATGTGGAACGGAATGGTCATAGGGGATGTTTTGAGAGCATGCAATCAGTGAGGATAGCAGCACCTCATTGCTCTTGTTGGCCTTCAGCCGCTCACTGGCAATAGGGGATGTTTGGAGGGCATACATTCAGCGAGTATAGCAGCACCTCATTGCTCTTGTTGACCTTCAGCCCCTCACTGGCAATAGGGGATGTTTGGAGAGCATACATTCAGTGAGGATAGCAGCACCTCATTGCTCTTGTTGGCCTTCAGCCCCTCACTGGCAATAGGGGATGTTTGGA
>SDVV010040696.1:0-10510 GCA_016164225.1 Gammarus roeselii | reverse complement strand
ACTGAATTCCCCAAGATGTTCTTATCTCGAGATAAGATCATTGTGTGACCGCGCGTCAAGAGATAAAATCGCTCATTAGCATTTGCGGTTTGGGCATCACCTGAGTCCGCTCGATCCCTTCCCTCTTCCCCCACCCGTCACGGCCACTCTCTATGTATCGTAAGCAAGTCACTTGACCAGAATAGAAGAAAATAAACATATAACTACAATGTCCGAGAAATATAGTGAGTAAGTCAGACATACTAAAAAATAACATACATCCTAACAAATACATCGACCGACTCATAAAGAACATGCGTTCATGGTATCTCTACGTATCATCAGGAATTAACTTGATCAATTTGGCTTAACATAAAACTACAATGTCCGAGAAATACAGCGAGTAAGTCACTATCAAACAACAAACGTCCTAACCAAAACATTCGATAAAAGGTTCAAAGATCTAGTCATCCTATTTCTAAATCCTTCACTAGAAGTATACATTCACTAAATAGCGCCAAATCTAATTCCTTCACAAATAACATACACCCACATCATCGTCTATCTAAATCCTTTACTAAAAGCATATTCGATCGAGTCACAAAAAACCTCCATTCACGGGCAAGCTCTATGTACCAACAGCACCTCCGTGACCCAAATAGAACAGAGCACTCGAGATACGATCAACCAAAAAAAAATGCATTAGCCGAGTCACAGAAAACCTGCGCTCTTGGTAACTATCATCAGTAACTAACTTGACCTATTTGTCTTAACATATAACTACAATGTCCGAGAAGTACAACGTCTGAGTCACTAACAAATAACATACTTCATAACCAATACATTCGATATCTCTGAACGGCGTTAACTGCGAGAAAGCGAATGGATTTAATCAATCGTGCAACATGTTGTTTCATAAGTACTTCGATTTTGAGCAGTATAATGTCTATTGCCTCCTTCAATAACAATCCTAGTAATATAGATCATACCGTACGAAAAATATATATCGTTGATGAGACCTAATAGAATACATCTTTACATAGCGTACGTAACCAAGCAGAAACAGCGTACGGAATCTGAAAGATATCGTAAAGTAACGGAAATTCCCCAAGAGGCTTATATTTCTCGTGGAATAAGATCTTTGTGTGACCATACATCCAGAGCTAAAAAAGTCTCTAACTGTCATGCCTACATTGAAACTCACTTGAGTAATTGTCTCTATGTGGTTACAAAATACCTTATTCCTTCGCAAAAAATGCATATATGGACTCCCTATCTCACACACCTGACTTCCCTCTTCCCCACCCAGTCACACACTATGTACTCACAAGACCTCCGTGACCCAAATAGAACAGACCACTCGAGATGCGATCTAACAAATGCATTACCCGAGTCACAAAAAGTCTCCGTTCTTGGAAACTCTAAGTAACATCAGAAAGTAACTTGATCAATTTGTCTCAACATATAACTACAATGTCCGAGAAATATAGCGACTGAGTCACTAACAAACAACAAATGTCCTAACCAATACATTCGATAAAAGGTTCATAATCTAACCATCCTATATCTAATTTCTTCACAAATAACATAAATCCTAATTATCATCTATCTAATACCTTCACTAAAAGCAAACATCCAGTCCTAATATATAACTACAGTGTCAGAGAAGTACAACGTCTGAGTCACTAACAAATAACAAACATCCTAACCAATACATTCGACGAAAGATTCGAATATCTAACCATCCTATATCTAATTCCTTCACTAAAATCATACATCCTAATTCCTTCACTAAAACCATACATCCTAAATCCTTCACAAATAATACATAGAGTCACTAATTACCCATTACCGTTTTCGCACCTCTGTTTTCGCACCTCTGTTTTCGCACCTCTGTTTTCGCACCTCTGTTTTCGCACCTCTGTTTTCGCACCACTGTTTTCGCACCTCTGTTTTCGCACCTCTGTTTTCGCACCTCTGTTTTCGCACCACTGTTTTCGCACCTCTGTTTTCGCACCACATGTAACTACTTATATCATCTGTAATCTTCCACCTTGAAGGTGTTTCCAAGTCTTGATCGTTAAGAAAGAAAAAAACCAAAAAATTTGTTTACGATGTAATTTTTTTTTTCTCAGATAGATTTGACCAATTCTGAGGAGCCCAGCGTGCTCCTCAGATTTTTCTATATCGATTTATATATTTTTTCAGTTCTTTAGTGCCATTTTCACCCCTCAATTTTGAAATGGAACGCCGTCGCTTTATGACTGCCAATCATAGTTGAAAGTGGTTATTTAGGTGTTTCGGTTAATAACGTTGAAAGTTGATGGGCGATTTTGTCGATTCAGGTCTTATTTTACTCGTGAGAACAAGACGCATGACCATTTCTGTTGCTGAGAAGCGTTGTATACAATTAACGAAAACGTCATAGAGAACTGTCAGGACCTCGTATTTCTTAACTATCAGGAATTATTGAAATCTAAAGCTTGCATGATAATTAGAAAAGTGATTCAGTAATTTTATTGATGTTTGCGACTCGCCGTTGTCCCTTTTCACTGGGTCTGACGTTTAAATTCTGATGAGTTTACTTCCTTTGCCCAATGTCTATGTTTATAGCGCCTCTTGTAGGAGGAATTTTTGAAATCTGACACTTGCATGATGATCGGGGGACTGTTCTTTGGATTCTTGTTATGGTTTGCGAACGTTCTGATGCCGTTTCATTTTTATGAGTGAAGTTAAAGGCTGCAATTGTATGAATTAGTGGTTTTTACTCCACGGATTGCATCATATCTTGTTTGTTGTTATAATCGTTCAAAATGTTACCCGTGCAGCGTGTTCGCACAACTTTTTTGACTAGGATTCATGATGTTTACTATCTTCAATGATCTATTTCGAGCGTGGGAGGCTCGTGAAATGCTGTGAAATATCTGATTTCTAGTAATATTACGATTGTTTCTGGAAACATTGCTGAATTACTTTTTTTCGTACGTAGATTTTGACAATCTAACAGTTGTTGCGTGTTTGTACGATGGCTTTCTTATAGATTAGTGATGACACGCCATTTTTTGTGTACTTGAGGCAAGTTAGACGGTGGAAAATATTGTCCTCTGTGCATAATTGTTACTTGTTGAATTCAAGCTTGTAAATTTTTTCGATGAGTGCATGGTGTTCCTTGGAACGTTATACTATTTCTAGTCGCGTCATTCGATTTTTTTACGGTCCGTTCTACCCTTGCATTTGATTTACCGTAAAATGAGAATATTCTGATTTCCGGGAGTTGCAGCGAGGTTTTTCTCAAATTTATAATGGCGATTGCGGCTATACCAGTGGACTGTGGACAATTGTGAGTGCAAATTCATGTTCAGAAAGTGCTTTCCCATTCTATTTTTGATATTTCAAAGTGCCGACGCGTGTGTTTGTGAAAAAAAAAATCGCATGTTATTCATCACTTATTCCTTTTTGGGCATAAAACAGCTATCCAAAGTAGTCAACAGTGACATTTTTCTAAAGGGTATACAAAATGCTGTGAAGTAAAACTAGTGAATGAACAAATCAGCCGTAAAAAATATTTTTCGTAATTTCTTAATCGTGGGAAATTGGGAATATCTGAAAATTATTCGTTCATAAGTGTGTTTCATCTTAAACCGGTGCAACGGCTACCAAAAGTCAATCAATGGACAATTTTTCAACATTGTTTTTGAACGTGTAACTCAAAATAATTTATTAGCACGTTGAATAGTTCCCATTAATATTTTCGACTGAAACAGCGAGACCATGAGGGTCACTAGCATTTTTACAGTACGACTATGCGTCAGGAAAGCCCTGCTTTACTGAAGTGTCTTCACCGAATAGTGACTGACAGCGTTTTCATGGTGATACAACACAGGTCATTAATCGCTGCCCTTTGATACAGACCTCAAACACACGACCGAATCCCCCAAACCGTAGGGTGATCAGCAGCAGGACAATACCAGCATTCGGCCCAACGCTCCAACAGAATTATACAATCTTTGTTCTCAGCGATGTCAAATGATGTATTCAATTATCATGAAAACACAGTTAAAGCTAAATGTAAAATGTTACCACATAGTATCTTGATTAAAATATAATAATAATGATTGTAGGTCTGAAGTGATATTAACGAATTGTAATTGATTGTTAGTGAAGAGAATTGTAATTGATTGTTAGTGAAGGCTTGTAACGATCGGCAGTTTGTTTAGCTATAACAAGCCCTGTACACCCGAATCCAATGTAATTCAAACTCTTTGGTGACCGATATTAAAACAACTCGGCTTAGATACATATTATTATTATTATTTGCTTCCATGTTCCACCGGAGTCCCAACGCGAAGTTAATGTAGACTCCCCCGTAGGGCAATCGGAGAGTGGTGAAGTAGGTGCAGCATAGATTAAGAGTAAGTTAAACTTGAGTTCGAAGCAGTTTAAACGCAGTTACAGTGGGTTTAAACACAGTTGGAGTAGGTCTAACAAAGTACCAAAGTAAATTTGACATGGGCACCAAGCAAATTTGATGCGGCTACAAAGGAAATTTGACATTAGATTTAACAATTTAAAAAGAGTACCACTAACGCGTCCACAAAGTAGGCCTCAAAGTGAGCTTGACAAAACTATAAAGATAGCTTGGCATTTACATATCAAATTCGTTCTATAAACAGAGTAAAACTAACTCGGGTACAGAGTAGGTCTAGAAAACACAAAAGATACATACCAATATTTATTTAACGGGTCAAGTTCGATTACTTAAGGGTCTTCCCATACATCAAATGGAAAATCTTTGTTCAGTTTGACCTGTTGCCTCACGATTGAGTACACTGTTTTGGTGGCAAGCATCTCTGAATGATACATGAAGTCATGCATACAATTCGCGATCATTCACACAAAAGTCCGAGCAGTTGCAAGATGCCTCCACCATTTATTTCCCAAGGCCCCCAAAAAGTAGGGAGACCCCTGGCCCCAACACTCGCCAGAAGTTGTGGCATCCAACCATACTACTACCGCCTCCAGCCATGCTGGAGTAACGGCCTACCTCATCTACCTCAAGAAAGATCCGATCTATAACTCCCCGAATTTATAGGCTTACAAACTAATAATTATATATTGTACACTCAAAACGTTGCCACGTTGCACAGCTAGTTATAGCCTCTTTTTCCGCCAGAACGTTTTGCGAGGGTCCCCTGAGGCGGCAGATAACCGTCGGCCGATGTCGTGGATCAGGAGGCTGCTGGTTTTGCCGATAACACCGGTCGTCTCGATAGCCAAGGGCTCGAAAAGGTAGCGGTGACGAAGAGGTTAATACTTTTTTTTATGTTCTCTGCTACGTTGGCAGCCCTGCCAGCCTCTAAAGAAGTGCCAAGCAAGTGACTCGTTGCGAAGGTGCTCACGCAGGTGTAATCCCAACAAAGGTTTTTCCCTCTAAAGAAGGGGAAGACTGTAACGCCGTCAGGTCCCTAACCATCGCCTCGATCGATGCCGAGCTCGCGTTCAATAAGTGCTGGACTCATCTATACGCTGACCGCAGCGGCAGAGCTGCGGGTAACACACCGGCGCACCCACTCTGAGCGCAAGAGCAATTCGAAGCAAGTCAGGGTCCAATAAAGTACCCAGAGGGGCATCATGAACTACTTTCAGTCAAGAACCACTATCGTGACAAGAAGCAGCCAAGAGACGAGCCTTAGTTTTGGGATCTTGTGCCTCAAGAAACAGACCGTCCAAAGTCACCCATACACCTTCCCTGTCCCATAACTTCTGGATAGTGCAGCAGTCCCCTTCTGGTGCGATCGCTTAATCACCATGCCCAGCTTTCCATGCCAGCATTGCTTCCGGAAGTTCGTTAGTCTGCGCCAAAACGTTAACGTTTGACAGAAGGGCTTCGACTAAGGGACCGACAGAGTGCAGAGATGAGATGAAGCTGGACAGGGCGACATCTTGCGCTTTGCGAATGCCTAAGCCCCCAGAACTGACTAGAAGAGTAGCTTGCTTCCGCGAAAAATCTGAAAAAGAAATGTTAGTTATCGTAGAGAGAGCTTCTCGGACGGATTCGTCGAAACTAGCAAGGTAATTAGCGTGCAAGTATGAGAGAGCAACGCGCAACAGATACGGAGTTTGGGAATGGCGAAGCAGTTTTTCAGTAAGGTGAGAGCTTGGTGTGGCTCAATTACGCTCAGTCCAGAGGTTATAAATTTAAGGTCGTCAATTTTGTCCGCAAGGGCTTCTGGACTAGCTTGGACAGAGATGGGTGCGCCGAGAACAGTGCTACGTTCAGCAGACGCAATTTTGATGTCAGGGATGACCTCGCGGAAAAGAGTATCTGTGAACTCCCTGGACGCCATGTCCAAACTGTTAACGTGGATCAACTCGCATTTTTGCTCGTTAACATAGAAGCCAATTTGGTTTAACTTTATTCGCAGGTCACGGAAGCCCGTTAAAATTCTGAAACTGCACTTCGTGCAATTTGGCCGACAACGATGGAAAAGAGAGCGGGCCCCATGGGATCCTCCTGTTAGATACCAGTTGCAGAATGGATTGTTTCATCGACAAAAAACAACAAAGAATGCTCCGAATATGCTTGCCAAAGGAGTCGGTACATACTGGGAGGGCGTTCACGGGCAACATGCAAGAAGACATCGCGCCGGATACGATTGAACGCGTTCTTCAAATTCAATATGAGAACGACGCGATCTGGTGGGACATTAGCGATGTAACGGTACGTGGCATGCACAGCCGCTTCGCTGACTCCTTTGGTGGAAAACCCTAGTTGAATCGGACGTAATTGACTGCCCAAACGATTAGATAACGGGGCACAACCAACCTTTGTGGCTTATCGCAGAAGGGTGTTGCCGACGGCAATGGGTCGGATACCGCCGTGTTTCTTCAAAAGGGCGCAAAGTGAGGCACCATAAAAGACCTCTCTGGCAAAAGGAGGGAGTTCCCCCTGAAGTGTCATGTTGACAAATTCTGTGAGAGTTGAGGCAAGACAGACTCCGGCACCGCCAGCATTTTTCTTCAGGAGTCAGAGGCCATCCGGACGGGGTCTGAGGCCATACGGACCGGCACGCTAACCACGTGGAAAAGTCTTCAGTGCTTTCATGGCCTCGTCGACGGGAGCGATAACCGGAAATGCAAGATCATCGTCGGTTGGTGCTGGAAGTGAGATATCCGCCGGGCTGTCCGGATGTTTATTGCGCAAGCCTTGCAAAGTTTCTGGGCAGAATGGGACTAGTGACTCGCTTGAAGAAGCCACCTGAACGGCCCTTCGAAGGTCGAAATCGGCAAACTTCGCATTTATTGTTGCTTTCAATTTATCGTCTGAGTTTTGTCTGACAGTAGTAGCAGTGGCTTGATCGACCAGCTCCAAAGAGGGCAATACTGGCAAGTCCCTTCTGTCCATGTATTCCTGCACTTGGAGACGCACACGTGAAGTTAGCGAGGGCTGCTTAGCGTCGGAGAAGTTGGTGTTGGGACCCAAAAAGCTGAATGTCATGAGCCGGGCCCATGCGAGGGGAGTTTGTTCTCGAATACAGACACTTAAGAGTGAATCAAGTGCTTCTGCCACTAGAATGGTGTAGCGCATATTTGTTAATGTAGGGGTCGAAGTCAATTGAACCTTGCTCGCTTGATTACTCTGAAGGCTGGGTCGTCGGGGCGCCGCTACAGCGAGAGCAATGCCAGAACTCGGCGTTTTTGGCTTTGTGGGCGTTCATTTTTACGCATGAAAAATGATAATATTTGCGGCAGTTGGAACCCAAAATTCAGTTTTTCTTTGTGGTTTTAGGGCTCCTGCATTCGTGACAATAGTTTTTGTAATTATCTGGATCTATTTCGCGAGCTGGCACAATAAAAGAACCCGATTGAGCTGAAGTGGAGGCTGTAGGTATAGCAGTATTAGAGATGTCAATGAGGGGAAGGGCGGACTGAACCGCCCGTAACGGTGCGAAGGAGGCCGCTGCCACTGCCGCGGTCTCCAAACTGTTAGACAGAGCCCGTGACCCAGATTGGTTCGAGCCGGGATGCAAATCTGTTGCACTGTCGGCTGGGGCGATGTCCCTTTCAGCGCTCCCTCCAGTGCTCTCAGCCGAGGCAAGAGAGTCCGCACCGATAGTGCCTGGTGGCGTGATGACGTCTGCATCCCGCTGAAAGCGCACAGGAGAGACTGCAGTTCCCCCACTGGTGACCTCGTGACTCTCCGGTTCAGCTGCGCGTAGCTGGTCTGGCTGGTTATGGTATGCGCGGCCTGGTCGGCTTGCACAGATCGAGGAGCAGAAACGAACGTCGGCAGAGGCTCTAGCTCTACAACAGCCGCAACTGTTAGAACAGTGTAACAGCGAATTTAACAGTGATTTTTAACATCTATGGGAGACTGTCGGAATCAATAAGCCCTAGCAAAAACAACCTTTTTAATAAAAATGCTATACAGAGAAAGGTTTAAACAACTCGATTTCCTTAAAAATAATCACCTGCAGTCAGAAATGTAGAGACTGTAATTCAATACTTAAAAAAAAAAAACTTCCTGACAATTCCATGATGAGCTAGAAAATTTTATGAGATTATTCAAACATGTGGCAGTGAGGGGAACGAAAGATAGTATTTGGTTTTCAAAAACGTGATACGTCATTGATCTAACAGTTACATTTAGCTGAGCGACTTGCTCCTGCGGCTATCCTATAATCAGTATTTAGCGCGCTGTAAATGAAAAATAGGGTTTCTCACCTGTGACGTCATCAAGAATATTGTTATTTTTCATAGGCCTTTTTTTTTCGTTATGGGTAGCTACATGCAAAGACTGCGGAAATTTACACTGCAGATGGCCTCCAAAGTAACCTATAAGTAACCGTAAAAAATTACAACCTTGGTTTTAACTAAATATGAGTGATAGCCGAAAGAGTAAATTATAATATGTCATATACAAATTACGCCAGAAAATAATAATGAGAACACAAGAAAGACATGAGTTGGAGCTAGTAGGAAAATCAAAGTAAAGTTACCCTAAAAGAAAATGCCCAAGAAAATGCCCAAGAAAATGCGTATGAATAAAGTAAATTAACAAAATTTGTTTAAGCAGATGGCCTCCAGAAATAACCTAAAAGTAACCGGAAAATAAGATGACAGCCTTGGTTGTGGCGGAATATGGCTAACAGCTGAAAGAGTAAATCAAAATATGACATATACAATTTACACAAAATAATCATGAGGGCACACGATAAATACAAATAAGCGCATACAAAATCTACAAAGACATGAATTGAGAGCCCAAAGAAGTGAACAACAACCACACTGTATAATTGAATAATGAAAGGTGTAACTTGCGGTATAAATATACTTAGCACAGGGAAATAAACCCCCGATAAATATAACTAACTAAACGACGTGTAATATACTGAACTGAACGGCTAAAAGTGAATAAAAAAGGAAAAAGTATCAACGATGGGAAAACTTGAATGTGTGGACCATCATTATAGCCCAAAACAGCAGCTGCAATGAACGTGTGCTCCACTGTTTGGCTGCCAGGATCCTAGAGCAGGTCGAAGCAGATGAACCGCTCCTCTAGCAGGTCAAAGTAGATGATTCACGATTTTTTTTCTTGCGCGAAGTCCTCAAATGGGTGCAGGCGGCCAGATTTCAAAGCTACGTGAGGGGGGGTAGGGGGTAGTGAGCTACGGGAGAGGGGGGTAGGGGGGTAGTGTAGGGCCGCTTTACACCACCTTGGTAAGCGAATGAACTGACAAATCGGGACAACGGTCCAGTCAGGACAACGGTTCAGTCACTGAGTGTGCGTCGGCTAACGCAGCCGAGCAGTCACGATGCGGGCAGGGAGGGATGGTTAGGCTTCACAAGGAGCTGGTGGTGTACCTGCCCTCGCGACGTTAAAGCGCCCTCATTTACGAGCATACGCCGAACCACGTCGAAGGAGGCTTAAGGAACCATTCAAGTTTCTAGGTTAACGGAGTAGACAAAGAAAACCGTCTTCAAGTTCTGCCAAAAGCACGTAATAGTGTTCCCACAGGGCCATAATTAAGCACAAACGCGAGGTAGTCAATGGAATACCAACCGCGCAGAGTTGCCAGATGCTTCAATGCTGGCAGATGAAAGTACCAAAGATTTGTTCTATAACACAATAATTCGGTATGTTTCCACTGATGTCGCTAAAAAGGGACTCCTATGGATACGAGAGCAGTTCACACGTCGAGCTGAACTCGAATAAATGCACTTAAACAGGGTATCGAGAGGCCTATTGTTTCTGCCGAGGGATGAGGGGCAGAGGGTAAGGATGTGAGAGGGTAGAGACTCGCCCTATGCCAACATTGGGCGTAAGCCTCGATTGGCAAGGCATGACACTATGAGGCCACTCTGGCCGGTGCTCTTGAAATCACTCTTCACAAACTGTATTCAACAAAACCTTCAGTCCAAACACAACAAATTGCAGCAAATTCGTTTATCTTCTGTTGGGTCCCACTTTCACTGGCGTTCGTCTCTTCGGACCGTGTTTAGACGGTTAAAAACGTCGGATCACACTCCT
>SDVV010040695.1:0-10510 GCA_016164225.1 Gammarus roeselii | reverse complement strand
GCTTTACCTTTCAGTCACGAGTCACATAAATGTGTATTTGTTTCGTAAGAGGTGGGACAAATTCAGGCCAGCCAATGCGCGGCTTGACGTATTGCACAGCGAGGAGCTATAGTGAATCAAGGCAATTTTTAACGTCGATTTTAACTTGATGGGGACTAGAGGTGCGATAACGCTGTTCACTGACTGTCTTAACACCACACAAGCCTCGATGTAAACTTACCCCATCCAGGATTGTATGATGAATGGGGGTTAAAAATGTAAAATATTACTATGAAGATGGTGACGGTTCCACCGACATCGCTGCCAAAAAATGGCCACTGAAGTGATATCAAAAATCATTGTAAAGTTTACTCCACAACCTTTACCAGCAAAAAAAAATATTATGCGCTTAAAAATTTTATGTGATTTTTTTTTAACTAGAGATATGAGCGTATGGAAAGGTACGTCTTGCTTCTTCAAATACCGGTAGGTCAACCGTACCGGTAGGTCAACCGAACCGGTAGGTCAACCGTACCGGTAGGTCAACCGTACCGGTAGGTCTAATTAAATGACTGGTCTCACGTATCGATGCCTGATAAAGCTGTATCCATGTACGCTATGTTTCTGATCAGTATATTGAAAGAAGTCAACATTCATACTTAGGACGTCTTCACGCATGTAAATTTTCATTTATATTTTCGAGTGTTCCCTAAATGTGTTCCCCAAATTTTCCTTTTCAAGATTCAGTGCCTGCAAAGCTGTCATCTCGATACAGAATAAAAGCACAGCGGTTGACCTCTTCAACCCTATCACGTGTTTTTACTCAAAATGGTTCATACACCGCACTACATATTCGTTGAACATTTTGTGAGCAACAAACAACTTGCTACGCTACGATAGGATTCAATTCTAATTCATTTCAGTATCTATTATTGGTATTTGTATTGTCTGTATAATCCCTCACAGTCAAGAAGGATATATACCGTGATATCTGCATGCAGCTTAGACAGTATTTGAGGCATAGAAAGGATAACCCCCTATAACTTGAGGCATATGAAGGATGCCCCCTATAACTTACAACCTAAAAAATATACCAACATTCCAACTCTGAGGAAGAGTTGAGTCACCCCAAAGACCGGTCGTCCCGAGCAAAGTGTTTCTAGGTTGCTCTCCTCCACTTCAAGCATAGCTAGCAAACCATTGTAACTAACCACGTTTTTAGAATATCTTGTCCAGCTCTACTCCGCGGATCTTGGACAAAGTAATGGGAAGGTATATCTAGTAACAGTAACTTGCCCATCTGTTCCTTCATGTTCCAGCAGCTCTACAGCAGGAAACTGTATCATTTGTATTCTGCACGCGTCTCAAGTGATAAAGGTTGACTCATGCCTCCATACAATAGTCAACATACCCTGTGTTGGACCAGTGTTGGGCCAGTATTGGGCCAGTATTGTGCCACTGTTGGGCCTGTGTCGGGCCAAATACAGTATACAAATACATTGTTTCAGTATCTTCTCTGATTTATGCAGGGATACATTGGACCAACTACTCTAACAATGTAACTGTAGAGCCAACACAGATTGCATAGCAATAAACAGATGGACTCCATGTCTGAGACACTCCGTCATATATCACTGCTAGTCAATACATCATCAATTGCCAAGCTTGGTATATCATTGTGATGTTAGATATTCAACTGGCCCCCAACTGCTCTAACTATAATAAAGACAAGGGTGGGGGCGGGGAACGATTATTTTTTCAATGCAGCGTCTACGTAATGATTGATTCTATGGGATAGTAGCTTTCCAAGATTATAGTCTGCCTACTCATCTATGGTTGGTACATACATTTCATAGCGAATAAGTACTAAAATGGAGAAGGAAGGAGAAGGGCAAGAATTATAAAGTTAAATTGAGTCAAATTTGTGCTCCTGAATTTTCAAAAATTAAGTGGATAAATTATGCCCACTTCAATGCTTGATAGAGCTATCCTTCCCCTCCCCCTTGAACCTCCTTTCCCACACACCCCACTCTCCCTATCCTCATTTTGGTTCGAGTATTGGCTGTGATTCGTACATCTCGTAAACGGTATTGTTAGCAGCAGCTCCGTCCAGCCCATAGCTGATGTCCGTTTTTCTGCCAGCCTCAGTCGCTCAGCGAGGCTAACTCTAATCAACAGATGTCAAGGGAAGACACTCAGGAATGAATCATGATTAATAGCCGGCTCCTTCCAACGCAGCTCGGGGTAACCGTCGAGTGTGATTTGTGGGCACTGGTAGGTATCATAGGCAAGCATCGTGACTTACGGGTAGAGTGGGAGGGTGAGTAGGAGGGTTAGTGGGAGAGTGGAGGTGCATAAGGCTGCAGCCAAGGATTTCAACATTGAAGAATTGTTGTGCTTGAGCATGATTCGCTTCCTGGAGAGACTTGTAGAAACGTCAACCTGGCGTTCTGTTTGTTGTATACAGCATTGAATAGCCTTTACCCTTACACGACCATGAAGAAATTGGTGCTATATAATTATAGGTAAGAGTGTTTTTTGTCATTCCAGGTTTTAGAGATATGTTAGGGATCTGTGTTAACAAGTTGGCAAAAATAATTACATCGACGTATCTGATCTTCGAATTGTGGCGATGCCAAGAAAACACTCCTCTGTGTAACACGCCACTCAGGAACACTCCACTCTGTTACACTTCACTCTGTAACACGCCACTCTGGAACACGCCACTCTGGAACACTCCACTCTGTAACACGGCACTCTGGAACACTCCACTCTGTAACACGCCACTCTGGAACACGCCACTCTGGAACAATCCACTCAGTAACACGCCACTCTGGAACACTCCACTCTGTAACTCGCCACTCTGGAGCACGCCACTCTGGAACACTCCACTCTGTGACTCGCCACTCTGGAACACGCCACTCTGGAACACTCCACTCTGTGACTCGCCACTCTGGAACACGCCACTCTGGAACACTCCACTCAGTAACACGGCACTCTGGAACACTCCACTCTGTAACACGCCGCTCTGGAACACGCCACTCTGGAACACTCTAATCTTTTAACTCGGCACTCTGGAACACGCCGCTCTGGAACACTCCACTCTGTAACACGCCGCTCTTTGGAACGATTGAATCCGCAAATTCCAGGCCTTCGTATCAGGTGTACCATTATTCCATACAAGCATTGTAATGTTTGCGCATTGAAGGTAGATGCTTGATACAGGTATAAATAATATATATTAAAAGACGACAGAAGTGATTGCAGACCAGGCTTCTCCATTTATTTTTACGGCCAAAGTTAAAACCCATCAACACTATTTCTAATTGAAGGTCATTTTACGCCTTGCTTCCGCATAAGGTTCCTGTCATGGCGATGAGCACAGCGACCGATCGTCCTCTACCGCGACTTGTAGAAAGAGCTCAATATCTGCAATCTGATGTTATCTTTTAGTACGAAATAAATCCAGACAACTATTATTTTATGCACTCATTACTTAATAATTATTCTTTAAGCTATTTTTGTAGGAGTTTGGACCATTTTGAAAAGATCTGTTTCCCTGTCCATGAAGGATGAACTAAGGTCAATTGACACTCCTTAGGTGTTGGGTCAATAAACGCATGTGTTGACTATTATTAAATCTGTTTTCCTGTCCATGAAGGAAGAACTAAGGTCAATTGACACTCCTTAGGTGTCGGGTCAATAAACGCATACGTTGACTATTATTGAATCTGCTTCTCTGTTCATGAAGGATGTACTAAGGTCAATTGACACTCCTTAGGTGTTTGATCAATAAACGCATGCGTTGACTATCATTGAATCTGCTCCTCTCTCCATGAAGGATGAACTAAGGTCAATTGACACTCCTTAGGTGTTGGGTCAATAAAGGCATGTGTTGACTATTATTAAATCTGCTTCCCTGTCCATGAAGGATGAAGACTCGTCCTAACTAAAGTCAATTGACACTCCTTAGGTGTCGGGTCAATAAAGGCATGTGTTGACTATTACTCCCTAGAGGGAGCCTCACTACTCCATGGCATCCATCACAAGCCTCATTAACCTTGTTTATTGCGACGGTTAGTCCTGTCATGGTTGGGTACCTCTTACTAATTAAGCACACTTTCAGAGTATCTTGTCCAACTCTCCCCAACGGTACATGGACAAAGTAATGGGACTATACATTAATTAAGTTACTGTGATGTGCCCAGCTATAAATAGTGTGTTCGAGTTCTGGAGTGAGAATTTTGTGAGTGAGGGAGACAGATGCGAGTGGTCTTGACGAGTGTTCAGAGTGAGGTGAAAAGTCCAAGAGTGAGTGGCCGAGGCAAGACAACTGTGAGTGAGAGAGACAGATATGAGTGATCCTAATAAGAGTGTTCTGAGCTTATCCATTGGTGAGTTGCCAGTGCTAGAACTTGTTAGTGCGTGAGTGAGACAGATGTGAGTGGGCTTGATGAGAGAGTTCAAGCGTGAAAAAAAAGTGAGTGAGGGAGACATTTATGATTGATCACTCTGTGTGGAAACATTTACAAGCTTGTGTAGGTGAGAAGTTATACGGGCTTCTGTTCAGCAAGGTGTTGGAATTGGGCTGTTGTGGACTCAGTAAAAAATATGAGGAAGCAGTTGAGCAATTGCCGGTGTTACAACCACTTGATGGATCACCGTCACTACACCGTCATGATGCTGGGAAAAGAGTTGGACAAGACGCTGTATCAAAATACATTTGATGAGTATCTTATCCAAAATACCTCAAATGAAGCGAACATGGTAATGGAGTAATATACTTAGATACAGTATCTTTACCTAATTGTGAATAAGGGGCTTTGATCTCAGACAGGCAAGGGGAGCAGCATGTGAACACAATAGGGCTCGGAGAGTATCCGCGATGAAATTGTTGTGAGTTATAAAAAAGGGTTTGATTAATTTTGCAATTAAGGTGAATTTTGATACGACTTACGGCGGAGGGATATGTTGTGTCTTGCAAATAAAGCTGTGTGTGAGTAGTTAGCATTTCAATGAAAGTGAAAGGATGTATGTTTAATCGGGATGTCTAAAAGTGTAGGCCTAATGAATATAAAAGTAAAAAATGTTATCAAATAACACACAGTGTGCTTCATGAATAATAATGTTGTTACGGCTAGATATGTGAGTGAACTATATGTACACGTTTATAGTATCAATACTAATGTACTTCTATGTACTTCTATGTTTCTAATGCTTCAATTTTCATTCCAGCTCTATAATTCATTTAGTTGTGCAGGAATTAAAGGAAAGCGCGCAGAAGGAGGAATGTTGTTGGATGTGTTATTTGAAACTGCACCTTCTTATTAAATGCTTGTTGGATGTGTTCTCTGAAACAGTGCGCTTTGTTTATTAAAAGCATGTTGGATGTGTTCTCTGAAACAGTGCGCTTTGTTTATTAAATGTATGTTGGATGTGTTCTTTGGAACAGTGCACCTTCTTATTAAATTCATGTTAGATGTGTTCTCTGAAACAGTGACCTTGTTTGTTTTTCGAATAAGTCCCCAATATCTCACATTACGTCGAGGCGAAAATTAGTGACGAAGTGCAACACGTGATGAATTTTCCCTCACTATTTGTTCATGTCACGTAACTTAGTGAGAGGTTAGGAAATGGTGTCATGACGACAGCGTTGAGTCAAGACTTCTGACGCAAAAGATATGGCCTGAAGCAAAGAAGAAAGTGACGCAATTTGTTGGAGGGATAACCCAAGAAAACTTGGAGGGATCACCTCAGGAAACTTGAAGGGATAACCCAAGGAAATATGTGACAACTAAAAAAAACGCTTGATCCTCTACCACAATCTCTAAATTATAGACGAAGAGAACTGAGCGAAGACCCTGCACAGCAGCGAAAATCATAAAAAAATACGTGCTAATTACAGAACAACTGGTAAACGAAGTCATGTAAATATATATTTTTCCATTACTTGTCCGAGTTCTGCTAAGTCGAGCTGGACAAATTACACCGAAATATATTTAGACACACTATGTTGTCCAGCTATGAGTCAACAACAACCTCTGCTTCGTCCACCAAAATACTCTCATTTCGGAATTAAAGGTGTGCCTGTAAATAAAATATACGCCTATTAAAATGCTCGGCCTGAATTAAAATAAAATTCAAGACTATTCGTAACTGTAGTAAATATTGAAATATAAATGTTCATTACAATAGTACATTTTATTTAACTATTTGTTGTTCCATCGTGGGCGCGGGCTATATCCATGCATTCGTTACAAGCATGCAAGTATACGCCATGGAGAACACCACGCATTTTCGCTCGTTTCATGTTGTTTTCACTCCACTAAAGCACATCAAGCCTCTTTAAAGCTTGATTTCTGGCGATTGTTACGTCAATAGGTTGGCCGTCTTGCCCGGTCACGCTTGTACAGTGTGTATGCCAGTGTGTGTGCAACATCACAATATCCACACAGTATCCACGGGGCGCCAAGATGCCACGGTTCCTCGCGATCGATCAAACAACAAATTACACCAGACTGGAGACAACCGTCTGGGGCTCTGAAGTTTAGATGGGGGTGATGTTTCTCGTGGTGTTTGTGGTGATGTTTCTCGTGGTGTTGGTGTTGATGTTTCTCGGGGTGTTGGTCTTGATATTTCTCGTGGTGTAGGTGGTGATGTTTCTCGTGATGTTGGTGGTGATATTCCTCGTGGGGTTGGTGGTGATGTTTCTCTAGGTGTTGGTGTTGATGTTTCTCGTGATGTTGGTGTTGAAGTTTCTCGTGGTGTTGGTGGTGATGTTTCTCGTGGTGTTGGCGGTGATGTTTCTCGTGGTGTTGGTGGTGATATCTCTCGTGGTGTTGGTGGTGATGTTTCTCGTGGTGATCATGTGGTGTTTCTTGTGGTGTTGGTGTTTATGTTTTTCGTGGTGTTGGTGTTGATGTTTCTCGTGGTGCTAATGATGGTGCTGATGTTTCTCATGGTGTTGGTTGACGGTGGTAGTTATGTATGTGGTACTGGTTATGTCTGTGGTGGTGCTGAGATTTGTGGTGGTGATGGTGATTATAGTGGTGATGTTCATGGTCGTGATGATGATTGTGGTGGGGGTGAGGTATGTGCTGAGGGTGATGTTTATGGTGGTGGTTGTGGTGGTGGTGGTGATGATTGTGGCGGTGATGTTTAGGGTGGTAATGATGTTTGTTGTGGCGGTGAGTTTGTTGTGGTGGTAATGTTTCTAGTGGTGGAGATGTTCAAGGAGGGGTAATGTTTGTGGTGGTAATGATGCTTGTGATAATGGTGATTCTTGTGGTGGTGGTAATCTCAGCTGTGGTTGAGATGTTTATGATATTGTCTGTAGAAGTGATGCTTATGTGTTGTTGTGGCGATGATGTTTGAGGTGGTGGTGATGGTGCTGTTTCAGGTGCGGTTTTCAGGTGCTTCATGCGAGAGTCTGTACAGGGAGTAGACACGTCTGAGGGGAGGGAGAGATTGAGGGGCAGGGGACTACATGTCTTGGTTGCCTGCCCCCCTCGCACCCTTCCACCCCGGGCTCGTTTCACACCTCATTGCGGAGTGATGGAGAGAGTGGATCACAGTGAGTGGGAAAGGCTGTGACTGAAGAAGATAGTTGATGCAACAGACTGTGCCACCGGCAGTGATGCTGATGTGGGGCGTTAGGCCGCTCTGTAATGCACCTCATTATGATGTTTGATGAGAACAACGAAGGATGTTATGGTTGGAGTACGGGCGATTATTATTTAGCATGACGTATACTGACGGGCGATTATTATTCAGCATGACGTATACTGATGGTCGATTATTATTTAGTATGACGTATACTGACGGGCAATTATTATTTAGCATGATGTATACTGAAAAAGAGTCAATTGATGGTTGCCGAAAGTAGCAATTTAAGTTATTTGTACTGAAATATTTGGTGTTATGAGATTAAAATGGCTGTTCTCTTAACATTTATTTCCTCATAAAAGCTGCATGAATTATCGTTGATAACTTATTATGACCATTTGGCTAAATGGAACAAGACATTTTTAACATCGGCATGTTGGGTTGCTATAGAGTAGTTTCTTTCAAACTTTGTGAAGCATATTATTTGCCAACAATATTAATTTGCTTCAAGCAAATCGACCGCATACCGTATACAAAGGGTGAAGAATGACTGGCTGTAAAACATAGGGTGCCCTTATTTTAAACACCCGATGCACTTCCTCGTGAACAGCCAGTACATTTCTCTCAAATTTAATCATACGTCTACTCTAATTGGAAAGGGAAGAATGATGAATAAATAGGTCAACAAATGGTTCTACTGATCACTCGGTAATAAAATACGAATCCGTTTTGAATATAAGGCATAACAATATTTAATATTCCTGTTCAAATGTTCAATAATCATTGAGTGGAGCAGCCAGCAATAACAAAGTGAGGGCACCATAAACATTTATGATTATTCTCTAATACATGATTTTTTTAATCATCTAGTCAATGAATACAATAGAAGCAGATGTGAATATCGCACCTACTGTTGCGCCATCTTGAGGTTTCAAGACTGCACCTCAGTCCTCTGTGACAACCTATCCATGCAACCCTCTGGATGAAGAATAAACGGCTCTCCGTCTATACATTTGCGTACATATACCGTTAGGCACGTTGCATCAAATAGACACCATGAACACATCATTGGTTTTACCGTTCGATATCTATATTTGTATGGTTTATGAGACCCTGTGTGCTCATATGGGGTGATCACCTGAGCTGTTGTTCTGAAACTGTTTTAATTCCATTTCATTGCCAAAGATGATGTTGACAAGGAATGATGAAAGAGTGGGGTAACTCAGTTAAAAAATGAGACCACTAAGATTGAAATTGAGGGTAAGCGGAAAAGTTAGAGAATTGAACGGGCAGGCAGAGCTGCAGACTTCCACGAGGCGTTGAACGTGGAACCTAACATTGCGAGAGGGCAATGCCTGGGGAACTTACAAGAAGAAGGGGAGACGTTCAAAGATGCATCCCCTTCTGAAACACGAAATGTATTCAAGTAACCTTGATGGATTTGTAATGTTTGAGAGTTTTTTTTTCGAACCAATACCCTTGTCTACAATTGTGCATTATGTGCACTAAATAACACATCGAGTTCGATCTCCTGGATGCAGAACAAGCAATAAGCTTATCTCTCTTTCGAGGCAGGGTAAAGTGGTGAGGAAAAAAACAGGTTTAGAAGCCTTAACCATTCATCGTGCTTTGATTATTTCACTCAGAATGAACAATTTGGTCGTAAAGGAAAACATCAGTGAATATTGAAGCACGATGCGTGTGATGTTTCAGCACGACGCGTGTGATGTTCTAGCACGATGCGTGTGATGTTCCAGCATGATGCGTGTAATGTTCCAGCACGATGCGTGTGATGTTCCAGCATGACACGGGAGATGTATGTTACGTTACCACAAAAATTTAAACCACCGAAAGTTTGTTGATTGATGCCATAATCAGTGCCATATGGGTTTTATATAATAATTGTGTAAAAATTGGTGCAATATAAACAACAAGCTCGTTGGTAAGCATGGACATCCACCTATGTTCAGCGCCTCCAATGTTTGACCTCCTTGTCACAGATATATCACTTTCAAATCCACACTCTTGTTAAACATGCAATCAAGTTTATATTCTTCTCGGTTGATGTTCATCCGTTATATAAACTGATGTGTTAACAAAGTGATCCAAAGGGTTTCAAAGTGGATCAAATATTTCTGAAAAAATATTTCATGTTGCCATATTGGTGGTATATTACTGTCGCCTAATTATTCGATCACATACAAATTCAATAGTGACTTCAAGAGAAAGAATTCGTTGGGACATTTCATAAAAAATATGACAGAGTCGAGTACTCGACTTTCGTCTCAGAAATGTTTCCGCCGAAACACCTCTTGTTTCATAGCAAGATAATTTGTTAGGTCAAGATAAGAAAACCTCATTTATTTCCGAGACAACTTTATCCAAGAAGACGACCTATACACGGCGAATGAACCCATCAATATTGACCTGCAGGCCATCATAAAACCCTTGCAAAGTGCCATTTTGGATCCCCGGTCTGTAGTTTTGTATGGTATTTATCTTCCAGTGTCGGGCCACGAAGCTGTTCCATTTAAATCTCCCCAAAGTAGGCTAGGGTTACCTTGACCGCTATCGAAACTCATCTAATTGATGCTATACAAATTTCAGCCCCCAGCCTAATATGGGTTCCTTGGAACGTGACTTGGATAAAATCAATGCCCAGCGATAGCTGGCGAAAGCGTGGCAATGGTCTGCTATAATTATTAGGCCAGCTGAGAAGGTGGTCCAGATGGTCTGGCCACGCAATATTGATGTTAGTGGTAAGGGGGAGGGTGGATAGATATGTGATGTCTATGGGTATTGGAGGGAGGTGAGCTTGGAGTTTATTGAGAGGCATACCGTTGACTCATTTACATCACCAGATGGTAATAATGCTCTACATTTGCATCATGGAGCTATGTTTGTTCACATCAACTTAGGACAATTG
>SDVV010040694.1:0-10510 GCA_016164225.1 Gammarus roeselii | reverse complement strand
ATATATATTATACATAGATATATATATATATATTCTCACAGTAGTAGATTAGAGTGGCGAGGTTATCCAGTGCACTCGACTCATGTCCTTCCGGCAGCAACCGTCAAACCAGCCGTCAGCGCTGTATCGAGTCCGCCCTTCTTCGAGGTTGCTTCGACTCGCCGCAGGCTCAAATCACTAGTTTGAGAATCAATTACTATTGTAGGAGCATTTGCCTAATCACTCCGATCTGGGGTGACTGAACGAGGTAGTGGCGGAGGGACAGTTGATAGCCTAGTAGGAGGTGAATGTTTTCATTATGAAGGGCGGTTGAAGTGCGTAGTGCCTCATTGTGCAAGCATAAGAGGTTTTGTGTTGACTCTTGTTGGCCTGTATGGCTATTGGGAGGCGTCCTGCCTGCGTTAGAAGCAGAATGGGTTTGGTCGTCGTCAGTGATAGGCGATAAGAACTTCCAGCGAGTGAGAGGCGAGGCGAGCCGAGGTGGAAGCATTTCTTTATGTTGTGTCGCATCCTGCGATCGACAGGCATCGCTTCCATGACCAAACTTTAGCAATTGCAGCAGCGTGGGGTTAACAATGTGTTTTCGGGTCGAGCACTGTGTCCGGCCTGAGATATCAGGAGGCAGAGAACAGAGTTTAGAGGGAAGGATGTAGACACCAGTGCACACGACACCTCAGTTTCATTGTCGTTTCACTCCGTGTTTAGGTGACTAGTTGAGTACACTCAAGAATGTTTTCATAGGAGTGGTTTGGTCTGTTTCTGTAGTAGATGGTCGCTAGGATCGTGTTGAGAGTACTGTTCATAAACTTTTACAAGGATATATTTGTTATAGTGGCTCCTTCTATTCTGAGCGGGAGCCACTCTCAAGCTCTGTGATGCACGCCGGTGTTCCATAATTGTAGCGCAAAGTTGTCGATTACATTGTATTGTCTTCGTATCAGCCAGGTTCTCTCAAGAGATTACCAGGGCGGTAAGGAAGTTATTGAAATGTTTATTCCGAAAGGTTTTCAAACTTTTTCATTTTCGCGCATCTTTGATGAGGTCGTGGGCAGTCACGACGAGTTCTCTTGGGCTTTTGTCCGTGAGTGGCGATCACCGCGTTTCAGTTAAGTTTTCAGTACTATTCTCTATGCCTACCCCACCAAGTACGGATGAGGGCTGTTGTTCTTGTACCTTTCTACCAAGTAGCCTTTGAGCGATAAAATTTTTAGTTGTGGGTGACATAAGATTCTGGTGTCATTGCGTTGTCTTCTTATGCATAACCTACCACAAGACACTGACTCGGCGATACGCTCGAATGCCAGCCAGCATCAGTAGGGCTCAGCGCCCTGAGAGACTTCCTAGGCTGAGTGTTAAGCTTGGGCTCAAAGTCCAGTTCGTGGTAGGATTATCCCAACTCTCTACGGTTCAGATTGAGATGGAGAGCGACAGGTTCAAAATATATACAATGCAGCCCCCACATTGCACACCAATTGCAGCTTAGAGAACCGAAATCGGCTGCAGAGCCTTGGAGTGTGTCCCCTAGACTAAGCATTGGCAATATTTATTTCTGGCTGTTTGGCTACCAAGACAGTTGTTAGGGGTAGAACCAAAAATGTATAGGTTCAAATAATTGAAAGCAAAACAAAACAAGAGATCAGGAATAATGAAGAAAAAATCAGATACAGATACAGACACTAGGCAGCATCCCCCAGAAAGGGGGGTGACCGACGGCAAGGCGCACCTCACACCCTCATACGCTCACACAACTTAGCCCTTTAGTGCTGAAGGGTCCGGCCGGTACCTCCGCAACAAACTCTGGGTCACGAGTGCAGTGCGAGGATCCATTGTCAACAGCAGGGTCCGACAGTTTTCACTGGTTTACCCCCGCCGCGTCATATTGACCGCCCCCCCACTCCCGACCATAACGGCAGCAGGATGCCAAGGGCGGGGAAGCACATCTGAGCAGTGTCAATCAAAATCAACCGTTCTCCACTCACGCCTGTTCATTGCACGCTCTCTCGTCACCTCCACATTCATGTCTCTCCTTCCTAACGCCTGCTTCACACCATCCATTCACCCAAACTTCGGTCTACCTCTAGGCCTGCGACCACTCGCCTCCGCATTCATCACCCTTTTTACCAATTTCCCTTCATCCATCCTCTCCACGTGCCCGAACCATCTCAGAACACGCGAATCCACTCTGTTCTCCGACTTCTTCACCATCCTTGTTCTGATTCGAACCCCGTCGTTGGTAATCCGGTCTCTCAGCATTACTCCAGCCATGCTCCTCAAACATTTCATCTCGAAAACATTCAACCTTCTTCTCTCCTCTGCTCTCGCCCTCCAAGTCTCAGCTCCGTATAGCACAGTTGGGACAACAACACCCTCTCTTTGCTTCCATCCCCGACGTCCTACAGCTCATTACACTCTTTAGTGCACCCAATACTTTCCACCCCTCCTCCACTCGCGCCTTCACTTCAGTTTCCACTAGTTCAGTTATCTCCACATGGGAGCCATCAAGACGAAGTAAATAAAAAATCAAGACTCCACCAGCAAAAAGTGGACCTAGATAAAAGATACAAAACTACAACAAAACAAACTAGGTAAATGGGGTTACCAAGGTAAATGCATTACCAGGAAAGAGTAGAGAAAGAGAGATAGCGAGAATAGAAGAGTCTGAAAGGAAATGAGCGTGTTCACCTCCCCCCTCTCCGGTCATGTCGTGACTCCGTGTGACTCGTGAACCATTTACCTAGCAGGAATACAGGAGGAACAAAGGAAATCCGTTCTTCAGTGGATAATTACACTGAATTTACCTAAAAATTTAGTCGCGTGAGTCGGTGCCGCCGGCATGCAGAAGACCACCAATGAAGTACCCGCTGTATAGCGCAGGCAGCCTTACCTGATGTTCCTGCACCTCCCTCTGACGTGCCGCCTCCTGACGTGCGCGTTTCACTGAAGCCTTCTTCTCACGCTCCTCATCGCGGAACCTGATCAAAGATAGATGAGAGAGATTGAGGGCGACAGATCACCCGAAGAGGCTAAACTAATTTATTGAGTTACAGACACTAAGCCAAATTACTCAGAAACGAGGGTGGCTGACGGCAAGGCGCTCCTCACACTCTTATCATACTCACTCGCTAACACACTTAGTCCTATGACGCTAAAAGGTCCGGAGAGATTAGATGCGAACTTCGAGTCTTTCTATTGGAAAAAGGGGTCCGGTCAGGAAACCCCGCAACCCAAACACGGTCAGAAGTGAGGTCCAAGATTGAATTCGATCAGACTGTCAAGGCTTTCTAGTGCACTGGAGTCAATGTACTTCTGGCACCGAGGTCCACGACCAGTGTCAGTAGCAAAACTCGCCAGTGTACTTGCTGAGTCATGTTAAACGGGCGAGATCCCGAGGACGAGAAGGCACATCAGGGCGGTGTTAAAACTCTTTGGCCGCTATTCTTCACTCACGCCTATCTGTTGCACGCCCTCTCACTACCTCCATACTTATGTCTCGCTTTCCTAACGCCTGCTTCACGCCATCCACCCACCCAAACTTTAGTCTACCTCTAGGCCTCCATCCACTCATCTCCGATTTCATCACTCGTCAATCTGCTAGAATTTTGTTCTTCAGCTCTCTACAGAATTGAATAAATGTTCAAGTCAGAGGCTTGTTCTAGTTGTTTACCTGACCATTTGTTGAAACACGAAAAGCTATTAGTCGCACAGAGTCAAGTACAGCAGTGTATTGAAGGCGACAGTTATATCAAACCACTAAAACTTTAGAATTCATCAACAGATTTACGATAGGATGAACTTGAGGTGAGAGTGCATCATGCGATACATACGACATTGAAGAGGAAAAGTTTCCCGTATGAAGGTTAGGACGCCTTCAAACTAACGTATTGCATATTTTTAGTTCGTTGCAGCTTTAAGAGTCTTTACCACGTCTCCGTCGACGTTTCGAAGTGAACACCCTTTACTCACCTGGCCACTCTGGGGTCCAGCTTGTACGCATTATCCACCAGCTTCCTGATGCGGGCGTTCTCTTCCTTGCGACGCACCGCGCGCTCAGCCTTGTTCTGCTTCTCGATCCACCGCCGCTCGTCGCGGTCCTCCCCCTTTTCCTTGTCCTCCTCGTCGAGGTATGAGAACTCGCGCCACGAGTCAAAGTTGTACCAGAAATCGTAGAAAGCATCCACCTGAATTGGTATCCAAGTGTGATTAATGCCAGCCGGGGACGCTTTGATTACAATTGGCGATGCTAGATCCAATTCACATTTGCGAGGATAAAAGTTTTGTAAAAAGCAAATTCCTGAAGAAATTGGCTTAGCACAAACTACACAGATACAGACGCAATGGCATACCCACAAAAGAAAAGGGGTGACCAACGGCAAGACGAATCTCACTCATTTCAAGCACTTACAAATATAACCCCCCGTAGTGGGGGTGTTAGTGCCTCCATAGCGGAGGTGTTAGAATACTGCTACCGTAATCCTTGCTTATCGTAGGAGGCGACTAAAAAGGGAGCCCTGTAGCCAGGGCTTAGAATACTGCTACCGCAATCCCTGCGTGTCGTAAGAGGCGACTAATAAGGGGCGGGGCGAGGGGCTAAGAATCCCCTCTTTTTAATTTCTCCCTAAAAGACGGCAAGACGAGCGGGGGGAAGAGAGGCTCACGCCTCTTCAAACCCTATCGTAAGGGTCGCTGAATGTGCGTGGTTGTAGTAGGAATGAAACAAAAAGGCGAGATTGGTGATATGTTTGTGAAGAGGAAGTTAAATGTGTTGGCACTGAGTGAGACTAAATTGAAGGGTAAGGGCGAATGTGAGTTTGGTGTAGTAAGTGGAAGAAAGTCAGGCGTGGATGAAGGTTGGGCACGAGAAGGTGTGTAATGTTGCTGTTGAGTGATCGACTGGCTAGTAGCGTTACACAGTAGAAAGAGGTGTCCTCAAGATTGATGTGGCTGAAAGTTAAGTTAGACGTAAAAAGATGGGTATTTGTAAGTGCTTACGACCTGGCAGCGAGAGGATTGAAGAGGATAGGGAGCAATTTTGGACTGACCTGAGCGAGTGAATTGAAAGTTTTGGAAGTCAATTCAATGTGGTTGTACTGGGCGACCTTAATGCAAGAGTGGGAGATGCAGTAGTGAATAATGTGAAAGGGAGGTATGGCGTTCCTGGTAGGAAAGGCAGTAAAAAAAATCGCATAGGTTTATCCATGGAGCAGGAGCTGGTAGTGGGAAACAGCCTGTTCAAGAAGCAAGACATCAACAAGTACTCATGGGTAAGGATGGCCCATGGTGAAGTGGTGCGGAGGCTGTTGGTTGTGCGGGTGTTGAGAGGAGAGGGTAGAGGAGTGTCTGACCATCTGCTGGTGGAGGGAAGATTGAGAGTGGAGCTTAGGTGGAAGGGGAACAAAGGAGTGGGAGGAGGAAGAGAAGTTGTGGAAGCGAGTGAGCTAAATGACGAAAGCAGAGCGGAGGAGTTCCAGCGGGTGTTGAGGAAGGAATTTGACAACGAGAGAGGGCAGGACCTGCAAGATGTGGAGGAAGGATGGGAGACATTCGGAGATGCCTTGTTGAGACGTTCGAGAAATATGTGTGGTGTGCGGCGTGTGGGCGGATGCAGACGGAAGGGCTGTGAGTGGTGGAACGAGTAAGTCAAACTGACGGTGGCGCAGAAGAGAAAAGCTTTTGAGAAGTGATTGCAGGCGAAGTCGGTGGTAGCCTGTGACAACTATAAGGAGAAGAGGAAGGAGGTGAAGCGAGTGGTGAATAGAACCAAAAAGGACGCTGATGCCAGGTGGGGCAGACGGTTGTGCCAGAACTTTGAGGAGAGCAAGAAGATGTTCTGGAAAGAGGTTATGAGGGTGAGAAAGAGAGAGACCGGAAAGGAGGAGGCAGTGAAAGATGAGAACGGTTTTTGATGCTTTGTTGAATGTCGAGGATGACATTGCTGCTGTGGGTGGTGGTGCGCGGATGTCGGTTTTTGGAGAGAACTTGCTGTGGACATTGCTAGGAAGGAGGTGTAGGAGACGGTGGAGATGATGAAAGCATTGTCCCGCTGTATAAGGACGAAGGAGATAGAAATGAATGCTGCAACTCAAGAGGTATCAGATTGATGTGTGTGGTCGGTAAGCTGTATGGCAGAGTGCTGATCAAAAGGATTAGATAATATACGGATTGCCCATTTGGAGAGGAACAATGTGGCTTCTGGCGTAGTAGAGGGTGTGATCAGATTTTGCAGTGAGACAGGTCTGTGAGAAGTACCTTGCAAAGGGAAGGATGTGTTCTAGACCTTCATGGATCTGGAAAAGGCATAAGACAGGATTGACAGGGAAGCGCTGTGTAGAGTGTTGCGTTTGTATGGAGTGGGCAGAAAGCTGTTGAAAGCGGTGCAGAGTTTCTAAGTTGGCAGCCGAGCATGTGTCAGAGTGAGAAGCGAGGTGAGTGATTGGTTCACAGTGAAAGTGGGTCTGAGACAAGGCTGCGTGATATCTCCTAGGCTGTTTAATCTCTATATGGATGGAGTGGTCAGGGAGGTGAACGCGAGTGTGCTGGGTGGTGGCTTGGAACTGTTGGAAGCGAATGGGTGGAGTTGGCAGTTGAGCCCGTTGCTGTTTGTGAATGATACGGCTCTGGTGGCGGATTCAGAGGAGAAGCTATGTAGGCTGGTGTTAGAGTTTGTGAGAGGAGGAAGCTTCGAGTGAACGTGGTTAAAAGTAAAGTAATGAGATGCTCTAGGACTGCCGATGCGAGCAGTATTAGTGTCCTCCTAAATGGAGAGATGTTGGAAGAAGTTCAGTGTTTCAAGTATCTGGGCTCTTATGTGGAGAAGATTGAATTAGTGGAAACTGAGGTGAAGTCGCGAGTGAAGGAGGGGTGTAAAGTGTTGGGTGCAATGAAGAGCGTAATGAGCTGCAGGACGTTGGGGATGGAAGCAACGAGAGGGCTGTATGAAGGTGTCGTTGTCCCAACTGTGCTGTACGGAGGTGAGACAAGGGGGGTGAGAGCAGAGGAGAGAAGGTTGAATGTTTTCGAGATGAAATGTTTCAGGAGCATAGCTGGAGTCGCTGAGAGACAGGTTCACTAACGACGTGGTTCGAATCAGAACGGGAATGGTGAAGAAGTTAGAGGACAGAGTTGATTCGCGTGTTCTCAGATGGTTCGGGCACGTGGTGAGGATGGCTGAGGGGAGATTGGTGAAAAGGGTGTGGAAGGCAGAGGCGAGTGGGCGAAGCCTAGAGGGAGACCGAAGTTTGGGTGGGTGGATGGATGGTGTGAAGCAGGCGTTAGAAAGGAGAGACCTGAGTGTGGAGGTAGCGAGAGAGCGTGCACTGGATAGGCGTGAGTGGAGAATGATTGTGAACAGATGAGTTTTGACGCTGCCTTGATGTGCGTTCTCGCCCTAGACACATCGTTGAGAGACGGGATGGTCGTGGGCGGGGGGAGGATGGCGGTCGTCATGACGCGGCAGCGGTAAACCAGTCACACTGTTGGGCCCTACTGCCGACACTGACATCGAACCGCACTCATGACCCGCAGGGTGTGTTGCGGGGTTCCCGGCCAGACCGTTTTACGCAAAAGGGCTAATGTGTGCGAGTGTGTGTATATGAGAGTGTGATGTGTGCCTTGCCGTTGGCCACCCCCCTTGCTGGGGGATTTCGGCCTGGCCGGTGCCTGTATCAGTACAAATATAACAACATTTATTTAGTCCTTTAGCGCAAATGAGTCCAGCCAGGGCCTCTTAATAGACACTTTGGGTCAGGAGTGACGAGATCAGTGTCATCAGCAGGGCTCGACAGCTTTCATTGGCTTATCCCTTCCACGTGATAATCGTTGGACTCTACCCCACTCGCGTAAATTCCGTTCCTCAGCTAGACGTCATGGGCGGAAAAGCGCATCCGGGTCGCGTCAAAATTCATCCATTCACTATCATTCTCCACTCACGCATATCCATTGCTCGTTCTCTTGCTACCTCTACGCTGATGTCTACTCAATGAAGCCAGATTTACGTTATTCAACTCTAGCTTCAGTTTTTCTCATGACCTACCCCACTCACCTTCGCTATTATTACCTCATTAAAACTGTTTAAAATCCACATTATTCAGCAATCAATCCTTCCCATGTGTCCAAACAAACTTAGAACATCTGAATCGACTGTACTCCTAACTTTCTCACCATCCCTCTTCAAATTCAAACGTCCATATCGGTCCAATCGCTCAGCGTCCCTCCCGTCATGACTCACAAACATTCCACCATGATGACATCCAACTAGCTTTCCTTTTGCTCATGCCTCCCACGTCGCAGCACAGACTAGTCAACTACCTCTGCAAAAAATCCTCTCTCTGCTTCCATATCCAATGTTTTACAGTACACCAGACACTATATACCCACCTTCAACGTCGGTTTCCAATATTTTTCACGTAAGAGACCAGGTAACTAAAACACTGAACTTCACCCATAACTGTCCATTTAGGCAGGCACATTTTTCGCTTGCATTGTCAGTACTGAAAGATCTCAACTCTTCACTTTTACCCACATTAACTCAAAGCTTTCTCTACTTACACTTTCTACCAAACTCCGACAACACACTCGTGTTCACCTCCCCGACCAGTCCATCCATGTAGAATCGGACAGCCAGAGACATAATGAAACATCGTCTCAGCCCCATAATCACTGTGAACAAAGCTCTCATTTTGCTTCCAACTTCGACACATACTTGGCTGCAAACATCAGAAGGTCTGGACCACAGTCAACCTATTTTCGACAAATTAAAAAAAAATCTCCATAACACCTCCTTTTCGAATCTTTCGTTGGCATCTTCCCTAGCTGAACTTAAGGTACTTCACATAGACTTGTCTCATGCAAAATCTGACCTGCACACCCTCTACCAGTACTACAGCCGCACTGCACTGTTCTTCGCTGATCGCATTATCCGAACTACCTCTAATCCTCCCGATTAGCCCTCTTCCATACAACTTACCCAGAACAGACAAACTGATACCTCTTGAGCTGTTGTTTATCCATCTCTTCCAGTGGAACGATGTAAGCACTGCCCCACTCAAACAGCACCAGGCCCGAAACAAGACGCTGGTTTAGTAGCCTTACCAACCATTCAATGTAATTACACCACCACTCTTTAGGCGTTCAGTCGTAATGCTGTCCAAACCAGGGAAGGGGTGGGGGGGCCTTCTCTGCTTTCATCACTACTGCCTCCTTCTCAGTAACGTCCACAGCAATCTTAGTTTACTAAGCCGGTCTCCGTGCACCACCACCTATAGTAACAATGTCTGCTTCCGTGTGATTCTCAAAATTCAACAAATCTTCCTCTTCTATGTATCATTTTTCAAAAAATAACGGACCGTTTACATCTTTTACCACCTCAAACTCCTCCTCTGGAACCCTCTCCCTCAACCAGCACCTTTTCCAGCATTTATTGTTAAAAAAAAATGCACCACCCCCTACCATTCGCGTTCCGCGTCGCTCTCCTCACCACATGCTTCACCTCTTATCGCTCCTCTCTATAATTGTCATAGGCCAGCACCAACCTCGCCTGCAACCACTCCATGAAAGAATCTATCTTCAGCATCACTGGTATTTTAATCTCGTGGTTCCACCACTCGCAACCCTCCTCCTACAGGCTACACCCGCCCACACAGCGCACACCACACGCATTTCTTACACATCTCAGCACCTTATCTCTGAACTGTCTCCCATTCTTCCACATTTCCTATGCTTTGCCCTCTCACAATATCATATTGCCTCTTCAACACCGGCAGAAACTCCTCAGCTCAGCTGGCCACATTCAATTCACTCACCTTCACTTCCTCTTCACCCACTTTTGTTCTCCTTCCCCCCCTGCTCTGCGCTTGACCGTTCTTTCAACAGTAGATGATCCGAAACTCCTCCTCCCTCCCTTCTGTCAACATCCGCAAATCCGGCAGCCTTTCCACCTTCCTCCTTGAAATCAACATAATCATCCAGCAGCCTTTTCTACCACTCTCATTGAAATCAACATCATCCAGCAGCCTTTCCACCACTCCACTTAAAATCAACAATATTCAACAGCCTTTCCGCCACTCTCCTTGAAATCAACATCATCCAGCAGCCATTCCACCACTCTCCTTGAAATCAACATCATTCAGCAGCCTTTCCACCACTCTCCTTGAAATCAGCCACAACCAGCAGTCTTTCCACCACTCTCCTTGAAATCAGCCACAACCAGCAGTCTTTCCACCACTCTCCTTGAAATCAACATCATCCAGCAGCCATTCCACCACTCTCCTTGAAATCAACATCATCCAGCAGCCATTCCACCACTCTCCTTGAAATCAACACCATCCAGCAGCCATTCCACCACTCTCCTTGAAATCAACATCATCCAGCAGCCATTCCACCACTCTCCTTGAAATCAACATCATCCAGCAGCCATTCCACCACTCTCCTTGAAAACAACATCATCCAGCAGCCATTCCACCACTCTCCTTGAAATCAACATCATCCAGCAGCCATTCCACCACTCTCCTTGAAA
>SDVV010040693.1:0-10510 GCA_016164225.1 Gammarus roeselii | reverse complement strand
CATCGACTGCAGCTACTTTATCTCTCATCATCTGCAGCAGCTCCACCTCGCATCAACCGCAGCAGCTCCATCTCGCATCGACTGCAGCTACTTTATCTATCATCATCTGCAGCAGCTCCACCTCGCATCTAGTGCAGCTGCTCCATCTCGCATCGACTGCAGCTACTTTATCTCTCATCATCTGCAGCAGCTCCACCTCGCATCAACCGCAGCAGCTCCATCTCACATCGACTGCAGCTACTTTATCTCTCTTCATCTGCAGCAGCTCCACCTCGCATCAACCGTAGCAGCTCCATCTCGCATCGACTGCAGCTACTTTATCTCTCATCATGTGCAGCAGCTCCACCTCGCATCAACCGCAGCGGGTCTCTCTCGCATCGACTTGATTGGTCGACCACCAGAAAACTCGTCTTCCATAAATTTGATTAGGCGGGATATGATCCGATTTTCTCATTCAAAATATGCTTACAAATTCAATCTGGCTCATATAACGACTGACGAAGAGGCTTCATGAAGTTTTTCATCCGCTCGAGTCGCTCAGCAAAGCTGCTCTCATTATCTGCTATTTCTCCAATAATTTAATTCCATTAGAAGGTCACTGGAAAGTTGTTGAAGTTGACTGTATTCGTTAGAGGAAGAATCAAATTTAAATGCTCGTGTTTATAAACGCAAAATATATTATATTATTATTAATATATATTAAGCATTTTTTATGTGATCTACACAGTAGATCGCATAATACTATAAATTTAATTGATTATCACTTCTCATGGGGACAAATATTCTTCAAAAAGAGATTTTCCCGACCAAAAAATAACTTGCTCATTTTAGACTACCAATGGTGCCCGCTGCTTCATTTTATATTTACTGCTTCTCTGGTGGCCTAGATCCAAAAAACTACCTATTCCAATCTAGCAAAGGATCAATTCATTTATTGGCAGGACACTTTCCCACAGATCACACGCACCTCGCTACTTCGATTTTTATTATTTTACCTAAATGTCGGCATAATATCTTTTCAATGTTTATGTAATATATTGTTACTTATGCATTTAATTTCAAAGTTTGTGTTCCCATATGACAAACAATCTATGAGTAACTGTAGCATGCAGCCTCATTTTGGACATCTTGTATTCCCAGTTTCCTCATTCAATGTTAGTTTAAATAGTCAATTGTGATGATTAAGTAAATGTCTTTTAACTTTCTTCTATTACTAAATATTCTTGATATCATTTGCTCAATACATTCTTCTTATTTGTCTTGACGTATTGAACAATGGACAGTAGATAATGTCCTCATGACAATGAATCTCCTCAAGACAAAGTAAATATATTCACTACCATAAGATATATGTTATTGTTTGGTATGTCCAAGTAGCAAATGTTTTCTTCAGAACTGCTCATGCGGACAATGGCGTGGCTCATATCATATGTGCGTAGTGATATTGTTGTATTCTGTCAACCTGACACGTCAAGCAATTTTACATCCATAAAACAATTATTTTCGACCTAAATTATTTAAATTCATAATGTGCTCTCTGCGATGCTGTTCACATATGAGTAGTGTACCGCTCTGCAATGCTGTTCACATATGAGTAATGTACCGCTGTGCAATGCTGTCCATATATGAGTAGTGTACTGCTCTGCAATGCTGTTCACATATGAGTAGTGTACCGCTCTGCACTGCTGTCCACGTATGAGTAGTGTACCGCTCTGCAATGCTGTTCACATATGAGTAGTGTACCGCTCTGCAATGCTGTTCACATATGAGTAGTGTACCGCTCTGCAATGCTGTCCACATATGAGTAGTGTACCGTTCTGCTCCATGAGTGTTATGATAGCATCATCAGTGCAATCGAATAAACATTCAACTTCAGCGTATCATCGGAAAACTTCGGGAAGTCAATTCCTCTGCTGGAGAGCAAGAGGCGAGGTGAGAAGTGCATAACCTAAGCACAGTAAAAAGGGGATATAAATAATATGTGGGAAAAAAAGTCGATCAGAGAATGGGCACTGTAGGAGAAAATTTATTTGGTAGAAGCATAGTCTTATCAGGACATAGTATCCAGAAAATGAACTCATAATAATTTATGATACTCCATATTGAGAGTCTAACCATAACATATCGTTCCACCAACGGAATGAGGCACTGCAGTAATAAAAAAAAAGCTATTAAAACAACTGTTTATAATACATAAACATTCTGTGAAGTGTAGTGTTTCTTGTATAGGGCAGTGTCAATATGATTGTATGGATTGGCAATGGATGGCCAATAATAACATAGCTACAACAATGATATTCAGTATTTACGGTGATCACGATTTCTGTATCATAGAAGACAATGGATAAATAAACCAAAAATTACCATTGCGTTCGGTTAGGCTCGGAATAACAAGATCGTTCATATATAACCCCGAAGGGAACTGAAAAAGTGAAATCAGTTTGCAATGGTTAAACAAACTAATCTTTGGTAACAAATAATCAGAATATGCTGGAACATTTGAAATTAGTAAAATTATTCAATCCTCCTAATTGATAAACCACACTTGCATTGTAGCCCTCAGTCATGGACCCTATGCCCAATAGATGTTGTGATTGTAGGTAAAAGGATTCCATTCCTAAAGCTCACGAGCTTCTTTGATCCTCTGGCTCGGAGCTCCAAAAGGTTCATGACTGTTGATCCTCTGGCACGGTTTATTTGGCTCTTTCAAGACTCTATGAGCCTCTAAATACAATCTAGGAAAATCAACAACAGCTGGCATTGGGACGCCGAGGGAATGTGTTCATTTCGGTTGGGACGATCCAGTTTATTGGGACGTTGATCCACCTCAAGTGGGCTACAACACAAAAAGTAAACTATTCTTTCTTCCTTTTCTGTCACAAACTCGTCTGCAGTTGTTAATTTAAAAAAATGATGTTGTGCTGTACATTTGAAAAAAAAACTCAAATGTGGGAGGACTAAACAGATTTTTTTTATTATCGGTTACAAACAACACCAATAAATGCAGACATAACGGGTCTGAAGGAAGGCCGGCCATTAAGATGTGTTCGATAAAATGCGGGGTAGGAGATAATGTCTATTTTCCAAATTATATATGCTAGATTTATTTCTTATCATTGCAAGTCTAGACAAAAATCCGGGGAAAGTAATGGTGTTTTCATTGTGTTTATTAGATTTAATGGATGCACGGAGGTCCATCCGAAACATCTTCCTCCACGCCTCCGCTCATCACTTCAACTCCTGCCTTCCTCTGACTCATCCTCAAAATCCACTCCCTTGCCTGGTCATCACCTCAGCTCTTGCCTCTTTTTTATTTCCCATAATTTATATCATCTTCCTAGCTCGCGCTCAAAGTATCCATCTCTTGCTCCTTTATCACACATCCTTAACATCATGTCCCAGCCCCACCTTCACCTCGGTTATTCTCCCTTCTCTCTGATTCTCTACTTTCTCTTCACATACCCCACCCATTATCTCAGCTATTGCTCTTTCCTCATCAACCCTAAACATTCTTTTTCCCAGCCCCTGCCCATCACCCCTCCACTTGCCAGCGTTTGAAACCCCAACTCAAGGTCCTAGGTCAAGGCAGGCCCATATGCGTCCCTGCTCTGCTCCTGTGCACTCAGTTGCCCTTCATCAGCAGTCACCCAGATAATTCAGAACGATCATTCAGTACGTTGCTTGACTAGGCTCAGATGTTAAAGGAGTAAAATATATTCATTCACCAGTTGGAATTTTATAGGGTCGTTGATGTAATTTGCCTATTTTGCAAAGAAATCACATAATTACTGGATGAGAGACGGAGAATGTAGAGTGGGAATGAAGGGGATGTATTTTGAGTGCGCTAATTTAGGGTTATTTAAAGTCCATATTCAATGCTGTCCCATAACCATTTCCTGTACAGTAGGGTCAATTCGTTTCACCCTTCCACTACTGTAATTTATTGTTGTCATCAACAATTGACAGGTGCGTGAGTGACTCAGTTGGACTTATATATGCATGAATTAAAAAAAAAACGACCATCATTATTAAAATGACGACAAACCTGGTAGTGGATGGATCGTTGCTTTAAGTAGAACACTCTGATAACTAACTGTGCATAGCAATGCCCATCATCAATGTTTTAACGAATAAGAGAATACCTACAGATTTTGACGTTCATTTGGAGGTTAAAAGCGTGCATTGGCTATAGAGATGCCTCAAAAAAGATGAGCCTTGCTGCCGGATTTGAACCCATGACCTTTCATGTGTGACTTAGGGTCTTACCTCTGAGCTATCGGGTGAATGAAGGTGCGGAGTCAATTTGTGTCATTGTCAATTAAGTGATTTAGGTGATGTTAGACATGATTAATGACACTATTGGTCGTTCGATGAGGTTTGGAATAGAGGATATTGATTAGTGCAATGACTCATTGAAGCAATTATGAGGACTATTATCCGAATCTGCTAAGTTTTATCATTTGATCTAGCGGTATTATGTTTTCAAGTTTCAAGAGCACAAATTATTTTCGGTAATGAATAGAGTGTTGAATGAAACTTGATTGTGCTTTCATCGCATTGTGCTTTCAATTCCATTCAATCCCTCATGCATCGCATAGAATAATTGTGCATTCATAAACTAACTCATAAACTGGCAGGAGCAAACAAAAGCCATTAGCGTGCAATCCCTTTGAATGCATATTTCATTTCCCTGATATCTTTCTTAGTGAACGCAAACTTTCCCTCCAGTTATGTTCTTTACTGGGCTATCATAATGCACACTTAGTGAGCTACCTTAATGAAGACTTAGTAAGCTACATCAATGCACACTCAGTGATCTACCTTAATGCAAACTTAGTGAGCTAAATTAATGCAAACTCAATGAGCTACCTTAAAGAACACTTAATGAGCCACCTTAATGGGCACTTAGTGAGCAGTCTTAATGCACACTCAGTGATCTACCTTAATTTAAACTTCGTGAGCTAACTTAATGCACACTTAGTGAGCTACCTTAATGCACACTTAATAAGCTACCTTAATGGACACTTAGTGAGCTACCTTAATGCGCACATTAATGTCTGTTTTTACAGTCAGATCAAAAACTACTGTGCAATTGCATTTACTTAATTCACGTTTTCCATTCCTCAAATTTTTTAGTGAAGAATTATGAGTAATGCTATCATCATCTCAGTTTACACTTAAAGCTTGTAATTGCTTCTCAAATATTATCATTCTGGGATCGCCCGATCGTTTGTAAATAATATTCAATAAATTTATGGTCCTTCTTCAGATTCATTAAACACATAAAACGGTCATGTATCAGTTGAGAGCGTTCATTAACACCTTCCCTTCAACCTGAACCGGACTATAAACTATCCATCCTTTGAACAAACTCGTAATTGAAGCCCACGCTTGAGCTTGACTGATGTTCTAGTAACCACGTATCTGTGGGGACCGCGATGAGTAATCATGGGGACGGTGATTGATGACCGCTCACACGGGTTGAAACAGTGATTGCGGTGGACACTGGTGGCCCACGCAATTACGATGGAAACTGGTGGGGACAATCATTGTAGCGACCACTGTTGGCCTCAGTTATTGCATTGGGCACTGGTGGCACACTGGTGGTTACAGCAATTACGGTGGACACTGATGGGCACAATGATTGTAGTGACCACCAGTGGCCACAGTGATTGCAGTGAACACTGGTGGCACACTGGTGGTCACAGCAATTACGGTGGACACTGATGGGCACAATGATTGTAGTGACCATTACTGGTCACTGTGATTGATAGGGTCACTGGGGGTCATAATGAATGCATTAGTCACAGTTGGTCGAAGCTATTGTTTATGATATTGATGGTCACAGCGGCGGAAATAGACACTGGTGGTAGGCGGCGGAAATAGACACTGGTGGTCACAGAGATATCAATATAAATTGGTGGTCACAGTGATTTTATTTGACTCGTGTAGTCACAGCAATTGCACAGAACACTGGTGGTCAGAGCGAATAGAGTGGTCACCTATGGTCACGCCAATGGTCACGGTGATTGCAGTGAACGTGGGTAGACACGGTGGTGGTTGCTCTGCGGTAACATTTCGAACAACTCTAGTCATGAGGTCGAATACTTTTTATTCCTAGAAACATGCGCTGTTGGCGTATATAAATTTTTCAATGAATTGTTTACGAAGAAAAGGGGAATTTCCGAGGGAAGTAAATGCGTTTTTGCCATCATAACATTCTAAGAATTTGTAAACTTTACTGATGCGTTGAGACGTGACTTCAAGGTTGTTTTTATTCACCAATCTTGTACATAAATGCGATGGGCTAAAGGAGAAGACGTCTATTGCTGATGCATGTGATTCTGCTGCTGCATATTACATATGATTGTACGTCATTTACGTAAATGTGCGCCGCGTACCACTTGGATTATGTAAAAATCGATGGGTATTAGACTGTGAAACGTTCATTGAGTAGTATACGTTCTACGAATATTATGTGGAAGCTTTTCTCTCTGTGAACCAGGCGCGCTCTCATTACAAGGGGCTTGATAATACGTTCGAACAGGGTATTGTATTTCAATATTATTACTGATCTGCTGAAGTATTATGAGTTGCCTAACATAATTATATGATCGAGGACTTGCCAAGATAGGTACATGAATAATTAAGCTATGCTAAATTATTGTTGATTAGTTTTTAACTGATCTTGTTGAGATATCTCACGCATTTACGAGATAATAATACAGTAGGGTCAATTTATTCATTCTAAATCAATGACAACAGCAATGAGTGACTCTGCGGACACGAATTGTTCTATTCAGATATGTTCCTGGTAATGTAAAGTAGTTGAGAGCCCATATGTCATATTAAATAATATTATATCAATAGGCCTGGGAAGTGTTAATGAATTCATCATGGCAATACTTCAATTTACAGAACAACTAACCCAGACTGGATGCAGGCTCATCAGTCATCGGTTGTCGGCAGCTGAAGGCTCCAAAAGAAGTTAATGCCTCCTCCCTGCTATAGTGCACCCGCCATTGATTAGTAGGACGTGCATTTGGCTCCTAGTGTGAGTCAAGATGGGTTTCAAAGGTTTTGACGTGGTAACTGTTATCTATTAACCACATGACGGTGCTTCAGTCATGCCAACATGGACAAGGGATCTTCCCTTCCTATTTGTGTCAGAGATGCTGGGGCGTGCCCGATACGGTCGAGCACGTCTTCCCGTCGGGCCCTGCCATTGCACTCTGCCTGCTCAGTCACAATATCCCGTCGGTTTCTGATAGGTGGGAGCACTCGGGGGACAGTGTCCATTGGAGGACTTCGCCGGTCGAATCCTAGCATGCACATGTCGGTGGGTATCCGGGCTGTCGTCAGGTGCGCTGACCGGGGTTGCCTCCACCGCTGGTGCTGGGGTTACCTAACAACAACAGCAACCAGCGCATAATTTATTACTACTTCAATTGCCACGTCATTAGAGTTAATCCTGTTGCATGGAAACAATTGTTATTATACTAGTAGTTGAGCTATTATTTAAATTATATTATCATATCACAATCGGAGTTAATACCCTCCAATGAGTAATTACTGGCACGATGGCAATTGATGAAACGTTTAGCAAATTAGACATAAACAAATAGCCCCAACATTCCATCAAGCATGAATCAATCGATTCATGAAAGGGAAAACTCTAATAAAATAAAAACCCACCTCAATATAACATGAAATTTTACAATGGCGTCAATGAATGGAAACATCGTCATCAACATGGTATGAGATCAATTACTAACAATCCAATACTTTGTATTGTGCAGCACAACTGTACTAACGCCTTGTCACTAACATCACCTCTGACGCATTTAATGAGTGCAACGGTATATAACGTTCCTAAGGCTAACGTTGTCACTAATTGTGTATAATCAGCTGCTCTATGTACTGCACAAATGTATATAGTGCACATAATTACACCAGACCAGTGTCCAAATAAATGTTATCACATCCAATCTCTCATTATGTATTTATACGCTACATCTGTGCATAGCGTCACTATTGATACCAGACCAATGTGTGAGTGATTGTTGTCACCATTCATGTTTGATTACTGAATAGTAATCTGGAGGCGAGCTGGTTTTCCCCGGAGAAGTATTTATAGATCCTACTACACGAAAGGAGAGCAATTTTAATTCACGAACAGTTTTTCATAAAAAAACTTTAATGAATTTATCGGGTTGGAATTAATGTTCAAGCCTTCTTACCTGTTCGATGTTCCCGATGAGGCCGGGATAGAGATAATCCTGTTGTTTCCATGCAACAGGATTATTTCTATTTCTGGAACACGTTCGCCAGCCAACAAAGGTGACGGTCGACATTGGGCTTCAACGTGTAAAGGGAGACCAGCATTCTCTTTCATATGAGCTGATCACTACCTGATGAAGTAGAAGTGAACAGAGAGACTGCATATTCGAAGAAGCGGCATCTATCGAGGTTTGAGTATTATTTATCACCAGAAAAGATATCAACTCTCACATCACATTCGCATCGGATAGCGAATTGATATATTACTAAAGTAAAGGTGCAGCGATATGTAAATAGTTTTTTTAAATAAAAAAATGTTTATTAGATTTTACCCACACACGAGTTCACTATTTGTTGATGTATATTGGCAGTATGATGAATCCATGAATAAGGTCTTTGACCAAGCAGGTTGTTATATTTTTTGTTTATATTTCCTATCGGTCATATTTAAATATCCGTATGCCAATCACTTTATTTACACTTCAAACTGATATAACTCAAAGTCGTCACCACATAAAATACTAAAACCTTTCCGTCTCAGTCAAAACAAGCCATTCGGGAGTTTCGTAGTTTCTTATGCAACAGGAAATTTGTTTTTCTGTTCCAAGACCAAATGTCTTGCCTATCCCATACCCACGTAACACTAACGTCTCAGAGACAGATGTTGTCTCATCTGTCTCTGAGACCAAAGTAGCGTTGTTGGTCAGTAATAATAACATACAACTGCATCAATGACAACCAAGAGAGAGCGAGAATCAAAAAGTCGGCAAATCCAACAGGAAAAAACAGTCCCTCTTCTTTCGGTGACTATATGTTGTGAATAAGTCCATTGTCAGCAATTGAATCTGGTAAATCTGCTAACTAGCATTTGGTTCTTCATCCAAAATTACCTCCTGCATTGTCCTCCTCTTCACTTTCCAAATCATAATTCCTTCCTTCTCCTCTCTACCAGTTACCCATTTAGTACACCTTAACAAATACATTCCGTCTCATCTTCATGTCGGTACCCGTCTTAGCTACCTAAGTCTCAGGGTCCCTGCAAGCTCTCCGTTTCATTCATTTATGTGTCTCGACTTCCCAGCCAGTTCACCGTCTCAATCAGCTCCCGTCACCTTACCCCGTCAGTCCTCCGTCTCAATTAACTCCCGTCTCGTTACCCTGTCAGTCCTCTGTCTCAATCAACTCCCGTTACGTTACCCTGTCAGTCCTCCGTCTCAATTAACTCCCGTCTCGTTACCCTGCCTGTCCTCCGTCTCAATTATCTCCCGTCTCGTTACCCTGTCAGTCCTCCGTCTCAATTAACTCCCGTCCCGTTACCATGTCAGTCCTCCGTCTCAATTAACTCCCGTCTCGTTACCCTGTCAGTCCTTCGTCTCAATTAACTCCCGTCTCGTTACCCTGTCAGTCCTCCGTCTCAATTAACTCCCGTCTCGTTACCCTGTCATTCCTCCGTCTCAATTAACTCCCGTCTCGTTACCCTGTCAGTCTTCCGTCTCAATTAGATCCCGTCTAGTCATCCCTCACAGTTCCCAGTCACAATTACTCCTCGTCTTGTCCTCCCCGACCATTCCCCGGGAAAATTACCTCCCGCCTCGTGTCTATGGACTCTCACGTTCTTCACACGAGTCTTTCATTCCGCCCCCTTAAACATGAGGCCTCGGGGTAGGAAGGCTTTAATAAACATTATGATGATCTGTTCCGTAATAACTTTTGAGTTGTAAGTTCAGGCTGCTTCGCGGAATCATTATGAATGAACAAGTTAATACAATCTATAAAAAATTATGAGCGCTATATTTCGAGTCATATCAGCATAAGTGGGATACGTTTTGTTAAGTGTTTTAGGATGTCCTGGGTGAATTAGACCTCAATTCTAGACTTAGTTATTTTAGTCCTCATGTCGTACTATTACCGTTTGGAAGATCATTACAGGTCAAGGGACCTCAGTTCCGAGGCGTCTCATAATCCCACTCGATAGATGCTTGTAGTATTAGATGTAATTTTTCCGGTAAAATATTCCCCTTCAAATAACTTCCCCGCGATTCCAACCAGCCATTTTTTCATAAGCGCTCCCCGAACGTGCTGAAAGGATTTTATATTGCATCCGAAACTTGGCACAATTCAATATCCCAGTAGTTACTTTCTGTATCCGCACAAAAATGTATGTTCCACTTCATGGATTTTTCATGTGTTTATTATTTGAAGGAAGCTCGCCGTTAACGATCCTTTGTTT
>SDVV010040692.1:0-10510 GCA_016164225.1 Gammarus roeselii | reverse complement strand
TATATATATATACAAAGGAAGACAACAAACACTGATTGTTATTGAACGGTGCTTGTAACAATCATCGGGAATTATTGACTGCTTAGGAACATCGTATGATAACTCTAAAGTCGTTATTATTATTATTATTATTGTAACTGAGATGACGTGCGCTGTTCCTGTGCGTAACATACCATTGAACACATAACAGGACTTTTACCTGACGGTGAAATATGACATAACAATTGTGTATCTGGTACTGTGACTATGATCATGCTAGCACGCTGGGCTGGAATTTTCTACCTTGTGCACAATTATGTCAAACACCGATGTGCGGCTAGTTAATAGCTAGCTGTGACCAGAACCGAGCGGTGGTTGTGCTCCATCACATCCAACGCTGCTAGAGCGTGCGCTCGCCGTATTCAGCCAGGTAAGTTGCCACCGCTAGGGCGGTGTTGTCGACTCTCACGAGACGCATGATGCTGGCTGGATCGTTGGTATTGAATCGTGTCACTGCAGCGCTGGCGCTTCGTTCGAAGGTTCTACCGCCGCTCGTCGACGGTAGTTGTATTGGTTTGTCGTTCGTTTAGTAGTATCCACGACCGAGAGGGTGCGTCGCAGGTGCTTACACGATCGTGTGGTGGGTGTTACCTCACGCTCCTGACTTCAGTGAGTGTTGGGTTCCCCGACTCTGCATACAAGGGTGCTGAGCATACGCTGCGTATGTAACTTCCGGCTGCTGCAGCAGTGGCGGCAGCGTGAAAACTCAAGGCAACCGTACTAGACGTATGAAAAGTACAGTTAAAGGATGAAAAGCCACACAATGTATAATTTGAAAAAAAAAACAATTATGATGCGTAACGTTTGGTTATAAGTTCTCTGCATGTTATTCAAAGGGAATCATCTGCTTTGTTTTCTTACGGAAGTTGTAATTGAATGGATAGATATAATAATAATAACTATCTGTGACGAAGCAGTCGATGGTACAATACAGTCCCTCGGAGGAATGAATGATTCCGATTTTAAACAAAAACAATTCGGATAAAACGGTTCTGAATTAGCCACCTGAATCAATATGCAATTATAAGGAACATGTGGTTATTTGATGATTGAATGAGATTGACTTGCATGAGTGAACGCTGATAGAGATGCGAGAGAAAAATAACTGCTAGGTCATGATTGTACATAGCTCGACTGTTGGTCTCGCCAGGCATGCCGGTGATGGATGGGATTCTGGCATTATAGGTATGTATGTGAAGGTTGGGAGAAAATGGCGACGAGGCTACAGCAGCTAAATTATATCTTGGTGAGTATCATATAGTACAGACCCTTGCCTCTGAATGGAGGCATAAGTCAACATGGCAGCTTTTGGGCCTGTGCCTGCAATGCGACTGTGCGCGCATAATAATACAAGATGGTGTGCCTCTGCATGATATAGCATGAATATTCACAGATAAACACCCAGAATTTGCACGTGGCGACATGATAGCTTATGCAATACAAAAAAACTGCTGGAATGACACTCAATTTACTAATTATATTACATGCAGTAGGGGCGGTTGTTTGAGAGATTAGCGCTGCTACTCAATGATGAAATTTAGGTGGATTAATCTCACTGATAGACATTACGTCAGGCTGAGTTTTATTGCTGAAATTATGGCAGGGGTACTTAAATTTTTCTTGAAGACAGCCCGTGGACGGAGTTGCAGCACGCATCCGTGGGGTGTGTGTGGTGGTTCACACCCGTACTTTTGGCTGTTGTCTTAGGACGGGGTTGGTAGACGATGGATGAGGTTGGTGGACAATATCTTGTCTTAACACACGCACACACGGAAACGGGATACTGCCTGAACGGTGGTAACTTTTGAATAGGCAGATAAACGGAAACATATAGCTTGCCAATTAGTTCTCGGATATATCGGCTGTTGGCAACTTAACTTGTTGAAAATTAAAAAAAAAATCACAATACTTATTTCCTAACTAATGTTTAAAATATGACCTCTACAAAAAAAAATTGTAGGCTATAATAGATTACGTTTGTGTTATTTAATGTGTATCAGTCGTTGTAAGCCAAATGGCAAAATTTGAGTTCATTGATATATCGGTTTGATTTACGTCTGGATTGTTCATAAAGAACTTGTACTTGCTAAATACAAGGATAATAGGAGGTTTCAATACTATTTTGCAGCCAGTCATTCAATCTCAATCGCTGCGCCATCCACTCGTTCCACTTTACGCTGTTGCATATCGTGTTCCTGACATGGTAGTTTTGCCGGAATACCTAATTTTGTATGCTGAATAGTAATCGTATTATTATGATACAAAATTACACGTGTGTACGTATATACAATATTGGGGTTTCCCTAACTTATTATGTAATATTGCGCTAATTCTACTTATGACGTCACGACTACTTGCTGACGATTTCTGTAGTTTGAACGTTACAAACCCAACGGCAACATATTATCTGCAAACTGCGATATTTCTGTAGTTATAAAGCCTGTCATTATTCAGATATTAATATTAAATCTTTAGAATGAAAAATATGCGTTTATAGGGGTCTAAGTTGTTGACTCAATCAGATTATAAGGATGCCCTTAGGTCACTTATTGCTTATAGTCGCCGAGAGGAGGAAATAACACGCTTGCGGGATTAAGATGTTTATTGTGCCTATTATACTCGGAAATGGTACTTAATTTTGGGGAGTCGTGCAGGTAGTCGAGAGAGGGAGCTGACGTCAGACTCTAGGAAGAAAAGGGGGCCAGGACACGGGATCGTCGTGATCCAATGACCGTACTTTTGAGCCACGATTAGGACCTAATTGTCCTGCAGATCTGACTTGGAAGTGGAGCCAACGAGTGGTCGGTAGCGGCAACACGCAGGGTGAGGAAGAAACCCTATTTAGCACGACCAAGTTTGGATGAGGAATGAGCTGCGAGCTGAGACCTCCCGCGGAAATAAGTGTTGCCATCTTCCCCTTTTTAAACTTTTTGAAAGTTCAAAAACATAAAAATCTTGCTAAAAAAATTTGTTAATGCTTATATTCAAATTAAAGTTTTTAAGGGTAGCGCTACACACACTGTTGTAAATTTTGATCAATTTTATCATTTGAATTGGTTATTATATTTGATTTTTGCGTGCCTTGGTAAAAAAAATTGTTCGAATAATTGTTTAGGCTGCTAATGGAATATTTATACAAAGTCCGTAGTTGATAATTACAGGAATATAGAAGCTTGTAATAGCACGCTGCAACCAGTCATTCTATCTCAATCACTGCGCCATACACTCGTTTTACTTCCACTGTTGCATACTATTCCTTCCTGCATGAGTTCAGTTTATGACGATGTGATTATAACCTGGCTTCGTAATGCCGCTTTATAAATTTTTACTATGATTTAATTTTTACATGTTACACTATATACAGTTATTATTATTATTTATATTATTATTATTATTATTTTATTTCATTTTATTTTGTTTTATTTTTGTTGGCGCACAATATAATACAATGTTACTTCTACGTATGACGTCATGATTGGCGTCGAACTTTATGCAATTGAACGCTACACGTTCACAGCACAACTAAATAATTCATCCTTTTCTCAATTCATTGACACTCCACTCCCAGTCTTTCGGTGCACCACTTACAAACTTTACTTAAAACAATTGAAGCAAATGCCGTCAATATTGATTAATTCAGACGAAGCGATACAAATTCTCCTTTGCATGCACGTTTCTAACATAAGTTAAATTAGTCTCCTTTTTGCCATCACATTTCAGATTCCACTATAGATCGGAGTAGTTTACAAGTGTTTATAAGTGTTGGAAGACAACAACAGGCCTATTGGCCGAAATTAGGTTGCCTTTTGATAGAAAGAGGATCAGTTCTGAAGTAGAACGTCTAAGTGAGCTTCATGTGCCATTTCTGTTTATATAACATCAAAAAAGGGAACGGCTTAGCTATTTATCAGCGATTTATTTAGAACTTATTGAGCCGAAACTCAAACTTTTCGATTGTATTGCAGTTTACAACCTCCGCTGGAAGTTTGTTCCATTCTTCGTCAACTCTGTACGTGAAGAAATTGCGCGTGATGTCGAGTGAGAAACGTTTTCCAACGATTTTTTATCCATTGTTCCTAGTCACTCTGTGGCGACGCTTTTCCTCACCACAAGCGCCCTACTATAGCTGCCCTACTATACTGTACTGTGTTTCATCGACTTCAAATGTCTTACTATCGCCTCACTACTATAATAACCACATCTTATTTAATTCTTGCAGTCACGTGTAACTCAAACATTTCATGAGACATTCTCATTATACTTCATGTCTAAGTAGCACATGTGCTGGCGGCAGTCATAAAGTTAGACCCAGCGTTTATTTCACAATATCCGTTCGGGATCCTCCGAATGAGATCTCGTCCTTGTCACACTGTAATTGCCAATTAGCCGAAAACTATAAACTTCTACAACGTTCATCTCTGACGTCACGTTTGCCCAGACCTCTCGATGCCGGCTCGTTGTTTATTATCCAGAACCAATCGCCGAAATGCGCAAACAACACCAACCGTCACATCCCTCCAGTCCTTTCTGGTCATGCCGTGCCAGGCTATTTTTGCCACGTATTCAGTATCGTTCTTTCAACCAAGCCTTACTAACCTTATCAAAATAACATCATACTTTTACTCATAATTAAACACTATCAATTCCCTTAACTAAATTCAAAACAATACATGTGAAACTATTTCCAAAATCAAATAATTACTTCTTCAAGGACTTCATTCCGAATAATAACGTGTAGAGGTCCTTAATTGACCTTACATTATCCTAATAACACTAAACGCACTATACGTGCATCACAAGCACTATTACGACTAAGCAATCGCATCTTTTGATCTCATTTTTGCATCTCTGTAGGTAGCAACAACATTTCCGTTCAGCTAGTACAAACAGCTTCCAACCATAATGGCAGTACAACAAATATTTATTTTGGCTAAATAAATATGTATACCCACGCACTAAAAGCCATGGAACATGAATCAGATGGAATATATGATTCAGTGAAATACTTTACACAATTCAGAGAAATATTTTTACATTAATCTGGCAACAAGCTGAGCGGGGTTTTTCTAGACTCTTCCGTTTGGCGGGTCGCACAAGATCGTCGTTTCTCGGGGCAGTTTCATAATAGCAACAAAATTAAGGAAGTGATACCGTAGCCACAGAGGAAAGTGTTCCCTTAAGACTACTGGCCAAGCATATAGATAGACTAGCTAGGCTAGATAACCATAGGCTTACCTTGGATACTGCTCCACAGAAGACAGGTGGGTATAACAGTGTTTAACATGTCCTATCCCCAGTGTAGAGCAGACTAATAAATACAGTTGCAGATTTCTGCAGCAAGACAATATTGTAAATACCTGGATGCAAGATTGCAACTGCAAGGCACAAAGCTAGCTATGGGGGATTCCTCTGCCAAATGCCATACCAAGATTATCAATTATGCTAACATGATAGCAATCTTTAATTATGAGTAGCACCCTACCTTGATACATGCCTATGTATAGATATATATATATATAGCTATATAGTGCCTATAAAGTGTAAATAACATTTTTGAATATTGACAGCTTTTAAATAACATCATTCATTAGGGAGCTTAAGACTTCCATTTTTTTTGTTCCTGGTAGCTACACCTTAGTGGTATGCTATTTCTCTTGTGATATAACATTGTTTAGTACATGCACCCAATCTATCTGCCTGTATGAGGCAGGCAGAATGGTATGTGATTATCTTCCCTGTCACACATTGTTAGCCAACTATGTTCTGTGTGCAGCCTTTCACCCCCTGCTACTGAGGCCATGAGGACACCCGTCTTCAGGCAAGTCGGAATCTAAACTTTGGCCCGATCTATGAACCTGAACAAAAAGTTCCCCCCAAGATTATTCCCTCTGGGATCTATTGACGCCAACAAGATTTCTGCAGTCTTTCCTATCAAATCTTTTTTTCCCCTTCTATATTATCCTTGGACATCAATTCAGTTAAGTTGGGAATAATATCAAAGTAAAGATATACCTGTGCCATATTGTCCTTGTGTCTGTTTATTGGTGCTTGCTCATAATACTCAACCTCATTTGTAGATAAGGATAGCATAACTTGGAGTCAGATTGTGCCTTGAAAGTGAAAGCACCAATTTACTTGAATTGTTGTCGCTCACAAAAGCTCATTCAGTATTAACTTTTTAGAGTAACCAAAAAAAGGGTAAATTACCCTTCATTAATTAACATTCAACCTTTCAAACACCTAAAATAGTGTTCATTACTGTGTACAGTTGCTACAACGTTCACTTATAGTAAGCTATACTTCTTTCACTCTAACTCTCTCGCTAAGCTGTACTGCACTCAACTCGTAGCTCAGCTGTTAAACCCAGAGCATTCATATAAATGCTAAATTAACAAGCGAGCTATGTTATAATATATTGATGTTCTTATAAAACCTCAACAAATGTTTATAGTAATATTCATTTATTTTTCTGATTTAATTATTGCTGGAACATGTACTGTTCTGAACATTCATTTCGCGCAGTCAACGCTCAATCTGCACCGTACTGTATCATACGTCTGACCGAGTGCAGAGTAAGACAACATGCACTGCAGTGCCCTGCCACCATCACATGCCTGGCCTAACTAGCTAGCTCGCACAGTCAGTCTCTCACCAGCCACGAAGCAGTCAGGGCATGGAGGTATAATAGGGAGGAGGGAGCATTGGCTCATTTCTGTGAAGCAAGTTTTGGTGCTCGGTATATCGCACTCTGGCAGCCTCAGTCGCAAGTCAGACACGGTACAGGGGGGGTGTGGCAGCTCCTGCTCTAAGCAAGCATGGTGCCCAGCAACTGTGCCAGCAGAGCTATGGAAAAGCTTGCAAAATGTATAGAGTAGTTAGCTGAGCACCTACACAACCTACCCGTCCGACGGTTGCACTAACACTGACTCCACGTCAGACTAGGCATCCGAGCACCAGAAGTGGCTTCATTCGAATACACACACAACGCAACCAATGCTCCCTCCTCCTATTATACCTCCATGAGTCAGGGTGCCAACAGCCCTGCAGGGGTCGCCCCCTTACGCATAGGGCTGAATCCGTGGCTAGAGATTGTGAGGACGGCAGGAGATCAATTTCAGCCGTTCGTCAATTATTATTATTTTTAATCTTTTAATCATTCATTATTCACGCACGACCCCAATCCAATCATCGTAAAACCACACATTATAAGCCCCACAACTCAGTTCGTGTCTAGAGTGAAAAGGCTCGCTCGATCGACGTTTTCCTTACCCTTCATAATCTTCCACACTTTAATCATGTCGCCTCTGACTCGACGTTTCTCTAGCGAATAAAGATTAAGTTCACGTAGCATGTCTTCATACGATTTATTCCGCAGCGAAGGGATGAGTTTGGTAGCTCTGAGTTGAATCTTCTCTAATTTAATAACATCTTTTCTAAGATACGGAGACCAAAATTGAACGGAATACTCGAGAAGCGGTCCAACAAATGCATTGTACATCTTGACCATACTGTCTTTGTTTTTTGTATGAGATAGTGCGGGATATCATTCCTAGCCATTTTTTTGCCTTTCTGGGCGGCATCGTTACATTGCTTGCTTCTTTTAAGTCGTTACTAATGATGACACCTAAATCTCTCTCTTCGGTGACAGTAATTAGTTTCTTTCCGGATATTGAATATTCGTGTTTGAGGTTATGAGGGCGGGCCTATGTGCATAACTTTACATTTGTCTACATTAAATTTCATTTATTCACTTTTCTGACCAATCAACAATTTTGTTCAAGTCTAGTTGGATCTGCTGACACTCTAGTTCAGTATGTACTCTTCCTCCTATCTTAGTGTCGTCTGCAAACTTACTAATGTTTGAGAGTACGTTGGTTTCAAGATCGTCAATGAATATTGTCAAGAGAACAGGACCTAACACGGATCCTTGAGGCACGCCGCTTGTGACATTACTCCAGGAGGAGGAAGCTCCGTTAAGTACAACTCTCTGCCGTTTGTCCGTAAGCAAGCATTTTATCCAGTTGTTAAGGTCGCCTCGAATACCGATGTTGTGCATCGGTATTCGATAATACCCCAAACTAGGCGCTTGTGGGGGACTTTATCATAGGCCTTTTGAAAGTCAAGGTAAATGATATCGATTGGAGATTTTGTGTCGTGAATTTCTATTATATTCGTGAAAAAAGTAGCAGGTTCATAAGACAGGAACGGTTGTGTCTAAAGCTATGCTGAGAGTCACCTATCAGTTTGTTTGATTCTAAAATTCTGTAATTTTATCCGTTATCAAACTATCCATCAATTGGCCAATGACTGAGGTGAGACTAATTGAACGGTAATGGCCGGGACTCTTTTTGTCCCTTGTTTTAAAAATTGAGGTAACATTCGCTTCTTTCCATTTAGAGGGGCAGGTGTCATTTGTGAGAGATTGAGGGAAAAGGTTTGATAAGTGTTCGGTGATTTTGTTTCTAGTCTCCTGTAGAATTCGGGATGAACTTGGTCTGGACCTGAAGATTTTGTGACTTTTAGTTTATCTATATATTTAATAACTTCAGCGGGTGAAAAGTTCACTGTGCGGAAGGCTTCAATTCGTCTTACGCAATGATATCCTCAGGATTAGGATTATCCTGGTTCTCTTACGTAAAAACAGAACAAAAGTATTCATCAGGTAGAACACTCATTTAAGTGTCGTCCGTTTCTAGTTCACTAACATCGTTCTCGAGAGGACCAATTACAGATCTTGAATTTTTGTTACTCGAAATATAATTTAAAAATTGTTTCTGATTAGTTTTGGCATTGTCGGCAATTTCATCTTCATAATTATTATTCATACGTTTATGGACCCTCTTTAGATCTCTTCTGCTGCTATGTCGTCATTATGATGATTCTGTTTTATCAAGTGCTTCGCTTTCTTTCGTGCCTGAAGAAGCTGCTATTCTCCTTTCCTCTATTTAGGCTGATTAGCTACTGTTCGCCTGTTTTTGCGCGGGATATGCTCAAATTCAATATGCAGTCAAGAAATTGTTAAGCGATTGAGTGACATCTTGTCCGAGGGTTATATCTGCTGACGCCATTGACTGTCTTAAGCCATCAAAATTGGCTAATCTAAAGTTAGGGACGTTTTCGCAGTTTGTTGACGTTTTCAACTCGAGCTCTATTGAAAACCTTATATATTAGAGGTCGCTGGTTCCAAGTAATTCGCCCACTTCGATGTTCATGACATGAGAGTTGCTTGCACAAAATAAGAGATGAAGAATATTGCTACCTCTTATAGGTGTCTTCACCATTTGGGTCATGAACTTATCGTCTGCAAAATCAATCAGATGTTGGCCAGTGGCAGTGCATTCGTTAGTTTCCCTTCAAAGTCGGGGATATTGAATTCTCCAAGCGCTATACTGTGTTGTGTTGTGACGACATCGATGAGGGTGTTGTAAAGTTCGATGGCATCTGCAACCTTGCTTTTTGGGGGTTGATAGACGAGGGTGATTGGACATTTTATATGTTTACCGACTACTTGGATTAATACCATGTTGTGTCTGCTGTTAGAATAGTGACTTCTAATATTTGCAGAGTGTTTTTTACGAGAAACAGCACTTCTCCGCCCCCTCGACCTTGTCTATCTTTGTGAAAAAGTGAGTAAACGGGGAGAGTAAATTCGACTGAATAATGCCTGGTGCTCAATTCCATCCACGATTCTGGGATTGCGGTCATGTCGATACATTCATTCATTGCAAGGATATCTAGTTCGTCGATTTTGTCTCTGAGACTTCTAGCGTTCACATAGTAACATTTGAGAGTACCGTTAGTCACATTAACTTGATTTTCTTCACCTAATCTTCTTCTAATATGCGGCCTTGTGTCGGAGTCAAGACTTTCGTTTTCGAATGTCAGACTGGACTGATGACAAAAACTTTTTTACTAGGACCTGCGGTGATGTTTTGATGGGCTCTTGTATTTTCTGTGTATCCAGTTTTGAAGCGGGCGGAGGCCGTTGGGTCATCTTGTCGGCTACTGCCGGCGGAGTTGAGGGTATGATACCGAATACGTTTTTTGACTTATTTTCGGGGACAAGACCAGCGCCTATGTTTTTATGGCATCAAGCCCATACGTGTTTATGCGAGCCCTGTTGGTTATTCTATTAAAATTATAGTACTTTGGGTCAATCATCGTTTCCCAATGATCAGAGAAAAAGATTTTCTGTGCTCTGCAGAAAGTTGCTAGGCGATTGTTAAGAAAGATCATCTAGCTAAACTTTTATCGGCCTTGGTTCGGATTGGGCAAGATGGCAGCGGCGTGTTCGTCCACGGCGTCCGCAATTTAGTACGTACCTGTATGTCTGGTCGGATGTGGTGAGAGAGTGGCCGAACGTGTGGTGAATTTTAGATGCTCGCTACCGGTCACTAACAAGTTCACTCACTCGGTTACACGATGTGATGAACGCCATAAGGTCCTGATTTTTTTTTTTTTTTTTTTTTTT
>SDVV010040691.1:0-10510 GCA_016164225.1 Gammarus roeselii | reverse complement strand
ATACAGACTGGAAGGAAGGGTTGCAAGGCACAGCACCTGATCTTCCTCTGCCACTCCATTAAGAAGTGAAGTGGGATCAGGGCCAAATGAAGCTATAGCACGACCCATAAACGCTGAGTAATGGCGCTGCCCTTCAGACACCAACCGCCTCTTTGCGGCCACTTACCTTGGGCTGTGAGAGATGCAGTTGGAAAAGGTGGTCCGTCATAGCAAAGCTAGCATGTGATTGCATGAAGCATCATAGGGATGACTCGACGAGAGATGATGGAGGTCTGCAGGAGTGAGTGTGACAGACAATGCAGAAGAAGAGGGGCGAGAAAGAGCCCTGCAGTATTTGTGTGGGAAGGAAGAGGTCTACATTGCTACTCCTGTCACAGAATGAACACTGATAAGCTGCTTTGATTATTGAGGTAAAGATGTTGTACAGTACTTCTGTGCTATGTCCGTTCAACTCTTTACCTATTTTTAACATTAAACCAGCCAAAACATGTCCCTCATAAACTAATTTATCGAGGTACCTTCTCAAACCCGCTGTATTCTTCAACTAACTGTTTCTTACTATAATAAATTGGCCGATACAGAGACTGTGCCCAGTAATTCTCTTCCATCCCTTCATCCATCGTCAAAGGTATCACTGCCTTCTTTCCCAATTCTGGAAGATGGCTTTGTGGTCTCTTGTTGAGGATGACGTGACTCGAGTAGTGAGGGGGGGGGGAGTCGGCATTGGTCACCAGAATAAAACGATGAGGGTTAGTTCATATGATTACAGAAGTGAGCTCGGGGAATATTTTATATCTTGTACTGACTGAATCACTGTAAACAGATGATATTATGTTATCAAAACTGACCTCTAGGGTACTGGACAAAGCCCTAGTTTCAAAACTTATTATAAACCATTTCGTAGAACGACAAACCATCAAATTCATTCTGCTTTTATGCACGGCAACCAAACTGAACGACGATGCCATTTATGGAACGTAATGGGTCCAGATGCTCTTGAAAGTGGGTTCCGTCTGATTTATTTCAAATTAATCAATAACTACGATATCACGTCTGAGAACACACCAATATTTTAGGAAAATAGCCTCTACCCCGTCGTCTGTCACTCCTAAACGGTCAAACAATCGTCCGTCTTTTTGTTTTCAGTGCGGTCAGAGGTTGCAAGAGGGATTCCGTTCATTAATTCAAGGACCGAAAATAAAAGAAGCAGCCTGCGGAGCATTGTTTTGTCCACCAACCACTGCTTGTCGTATTCACTCCTTAGAAGCTTCACGAACATCTGTTTACGTTGCAAGTTAATTTCATGATAATCTCACAGGCTGCAGTTACAAAGCATGTGTTCAACACATTTACATTTGATATCATTTTTGAAATGACTATCGTTCACCACATTCGTCGACGGAGATATGCTACCCTACACCACCACAGTATACGCCTCTTCCTCCCCACGCAAGCGCTGCAGAGCAGGTAGGTTCATACGCCGCCGCATATTGTGGTGGTTTTACCTGCCCTGCACACAAGTGCTGCAGGGCAGGTAAATAAGAACGTCGACACAATATAGGCCTCTTCCTTCCCACTCAAGTGCTGTAGGGCAGGAAGATACATCCACCGGCACAATATAGACCTCTTCTTTCCCACACAAGTGCTGCAGGGCAGGTAGATACCTACGCTAAAACAATATAGACCTCTTCCTTCCCACACAAGTGCTAAACGACAGGTAGATATGTACATACGCCGTCATACAACAGACCTCTTCCATCCCCACAAATACTGCAGGGCATGTATATCCATTCATACGCTGTCACAATATAGACCTCTCCTTTCTCGCACAAATGCGGCAAGGCAGGTAGATACATACGATGCTACAATATAAACCTCTTCCTTCGCACACAAGTGCTGCAGGGCAGGTAGATACATACGCCGCCACAATATATACCCCTTCCTTCCCAAACAAGTATTGCAGGGCAGGTAAATACATACGCCGTCACACAGTGTATCTACCTGTCCCATGCAGGGGCTGCAGGGCAGGTAGATACACACGCCGCCAAAATACAGACCTCTTCCATCCCACACGAATGCTGCATGGCAGGCAAATACCTACGCTGCCACATTACAGACCTCTTCCTTCCCACAAAAATGCTTCTGAGCAGGTAGATACATACGACGTCACAATACAGACATCTTTCTTCCCTCACAAATGCTGCAGAGCAGGTAGATAATACGCCGCCGCAATACAGACCTAATCTTTCCCACACAAGTTCTGCAGGGCAAGTAAATACATACGCCGCCACAATATAGACCTATTCCTTCCCACAAAAACCCTGCAGGGCAGGTAGATACATACGCCGTGACAATATAGACATCTTCCTTTCCCCACATTTTCTGCAGTGCAGATAGATACATACATACGCTGCCACAATAAAGAAATCTTCCTGTCCACACAACTACTACAAGGCAGGTAGATACATTCGCCGAAACAATGTAGACCTCTTCCTTCCCACACATGTGCTGCTGAGCACGTATATACACACACCGTCACAGTATAGACCTCTTCCTTCATAAACAAATGCTGCAGAGCAGGTAGATACATACGCCGCCACAAATAAGACCTCTTCCTTCCTAAACAAGTGCTGCAGGGCAGGTAGATACATATGCCACCACAATATAGACCTCTTACTTCCCACCCAAGTGTTGCACGGCAGGCAGATACACGCGCCCTCGCAATATAGACCTCTCCATTCCCACACATGTGCTGCAGGATAGGTGGAAACACACGCCGTCACATTTTAGACCTCTTTCTTCCCACAGAGATGCTGCAGGGCAGGTAGATACCTACACTGTCACAATAAATACCTCTTCCTTCTCACACAAGTGCTGCAGGGCAGGTAGATACATACACCGTCGCAATATATACCTCTTCCCTCCCACACAAGTGTTGTAGGGCAGGTAGATGCATACGCCGTCACAATATTGACCTCTTCCTTCCCACACAAGTGCTGCAGGGCAGGTAGATACATACGCCGTCACAATATATACATCTTCCTTCCCACACAAGTGCTGCAGGGCAGATATGTAGATACACATGCCGAAACAATATAGATCTCTTTGTTCTGTCATGTCCACATACCTGGGCAATGTAAATACGTAAAAAAAGAGATTTCCATACAGTAGATGCTCATCAATAAATTCCTATTACATGAGACATGCGCTGGTCGGAAGGTCGGGTAGTATAGTCTGACAAGGTAATTTATAATACGAGAGCCTATGAGCAGTAAACAAGCTGATCTGAAGCGAACGGAAATCATTTGGGTGCATACAGCAATTAAGATGACGCTCGGTGCAGGGACGATTACGTCACGGGCCGCGCTTGTGGCGGAAGTGAAATGTATGGAGCAGCAAGGGATAGTCTGGGGGAGTCAGTGTTGACTCGACCCCGAAACCGACTGGTTACTTGCCCCTGCTCGCTGCTCTTACACATAATCTAAATTCCCATCTTTCTCGACTTGTATATTTGCAAATAAATAAGATATATATTCCACGTGTTTATCTAGAAGTCCTCAGCCTTCAATATCGTGAGATAAAAACAACTGGCGACGAGTGAAGAATTCAGTGTAATTTATTTGGGGAAACGCATAAAGTGCTAGCATTGAAAACGTCTCACGACAACGCCCAGAAAATGTTCGACCCTGCTACGGAAGGCATCGAAGACTTCTTGGCTCGTTTTCAATTCCAAAACTTCCGAACCCTTACAACTGCAAAGGACGACGAGCGAGTAAAGGCGTCATAGCTGGGATCATGTTTAGCAAGAAGCGTGAACACACAAGTTCAGCAAAAAATAAAGCCGATGAGCATAAAAGTGGCTACATACGACGAGTTGGTGGCAACTCTAACAACCATATACACGAAGCAGAAATCCACAATCGGAGCGTCGGTACAGTTAATCAGGAGGAAGCAACGGGACAGTGAGACGATCAAGAGTTACGCTCGATCCCTCAACGAGTTGGGGAGCAAGTGCGAGTACCAGGAATGCTGTATGACCAGACTCCTTTGAGATCAATTTATAGCCGGATTGCAATCCAGCAGGTTTATCACAGCATTGATCACGGAATGCGAAAAGAAAAGCTCCGGCGACACCGTGACAAGAGCAAAGACACTCGAACAAATATCGGTGGACGTGCCGGGACGCTCAGGGAAAAGAGTATACCAGAATAAGCCCCGGCACTCACCAAGGTCGAACCGCCGATCATATACACCAAGACGGGACCGTCAATCAGAAGGATTCAAGAAAACCTACGGAAACGACAAGCCGACTACGCAAGTGAATGACACTTGAGTCTGCATAAGGTGTACGGCCAAAGGAAAGCACCTGGCGAAAGAATGTTTTGCACTCAAATTAAAGTGCAACAAGTGTGGAAAAGTTGGGCATGTCGCAAACGCACGCAGATCTAAAGCCTACAACACCACATGAAATAAATCAAATCACATCTCCGAAGCGGACTATTGCACACCACCCGAAGAAAGAACCCCCAGAGATTATTTTACCGTGAAGAAGATCCGGAACAGACCCTCAATCAAGATTCACAAGGATCCACAGCTGATTAAGGTTAGGAACCGCTTTAACGGACTCCCCCAAGCTGAGGACGAATGACCCCGGATCAAGAACCACAAGCGGCTGCGTCAAATGAAAAAGGACGGCGACCTACGTGGAGGCAAGGACAGTACAAAGAACCCGTCGGTAAGCATTGGTAGGGTAGCCATGAAAAAAGGCAAGAAAGATAACAGCAGGCGGATTATTTTTTTAGGAGTGCCTACACAGGGGATGCCAAGTGTAAAATAGGACGATCCCCATCTTATGTCCAGCGTAGACTAAACGGTCAAGCAGTGAAACTAGATCTTGACATGGGAGCATCGATGAGCATTATCACCGAAAATATGATCAGTGACATTAAAAGTGCTAGAGTATGCATAACGCACCAGAAAGCGATTGATTACGGCAACAATGCCATTAATTTCACTGGACAAACTACGGTTGCGGTAGATGTAAAAGACACGGGCAAATTGCATACTTTTCTAGTTGTAAAAGATAACTTATCTCCATTATTCGGTCTTGATTTATGTGAGAAGTTTGGATTATCTGTGAATATTCCCAAAGAACTGTCGTCTGTTGGAACGGTCACTAGATGCATTCTATTCAATAAGTAAAGTGAGTTTTTGTCTCCTAACTACAGGAGCAACGTTAAATATAATGTTTATATTGAGGTTGATAGTGACTGTTAACCCATGTTATATAGACCACGAAGCGTTCCATTTCGATACAGATGTGTAAAGGAAAAGCTAACAAATTTGAAGATGCTGGAATAATTAAATGACTGGATCACTCTGATTGGGCTTGTCCAGTTTTGGCAGTTTTGATGCCCACCGGTAAAATACGACTATGCGGCAACTACGCGTTAACTATCAATAACTTCACGAAAACGATAACGTATCCAATGCTTACTCTTGACTACGTGCTAGGGAACATTGGAGAGGCAAAAGTATTTTCGAGTATTGATTTGCGAAACGCATACCTACAACTTCCGTTAGACGCAGAGTCTAAAAAATACAGTCATTAATACATCATAGGGACTTTTTCATTATAATTACTTGCCGTTTGGCATATCTTCAGCCAGTGCAATATTCCAGTGCTTCATTTCGCAAGTTCTTTCTAGCGTAACCAATACAATATGTTGTATGGATGATGTATTAGTACTTACTAAAACTCGGGAAGAACATCTAGAGGTATTAGACAAGGTATTCACAGCCTTACAGGACGCAGGTGTCAAAATAAATAACAGCAGGTCTTGTTATTTCACGAAAAGTGTTGAGTACTTAGGTCATGTGTTGTCAAACGAGGGGGCAAGACCTAATCCTCTGAAAATTCAACCATTTTTAGAGGCACCTCGACCATCAAATGTTAAAGAAGTAGAGAATTTTGTGGGATTGTGTACTTATTACAGCAGATTCATTCCAAATTTCAGCAGTGCGTTCGCACTAATGTACGCTCTACTGAAAAAAAAGCTAAATTCGTGTGGGAGGAATGTCATCAGTCATGTTTTGAAACCATTAACAATCTTTTTAGAGGTACTAAAATATTAAAACTGTTTGACCCAAATATCGAAACAGCAATTGAGACCGAAGTTACCAACTACGGTATAGCTGCAGTTTTATTGCAAAAACACAACGAGGCTTTCATGCCTGTTCAATTTGCCTCGAAGACATTAACTAGTGCCCAAAATAATTACGCTACCATTGACAAAGAGGCGTTAGCAGTCATGTTTGAAGTTGAGAGATTCCGTGGATACATATTGGGAGGCAGATTTCATATCCGCACTGACCATAAATCATTATTAAAACTGATGGGGCGTGAAAACACTATGCCAGTCAATTGCAGTGCCAGACTACAAAGATGAAACTTGAGATTGAGTCAATATAATTACACAATCGTGCATATAATTGCGTTAGCTATTATCTTTCACGTCTGCCGTTAGCAGAGTCAAAAAATGACTTGGAACCCACTGAACTCGTATCGTTGTTGAGAGATTGGGAATCATTCAGTGTTTCAGAAAAACACATAAGCGTGGAATCCCAAAAAGATTCACAGCTATCAAACTTCAGGCATTACACTATGCAAGAGTTCCCAACAACGGTAGAGGAGGTCATAAAACCATTCCAGAAGGCTAAGGATAACCTGTCACTATTCAATCACTGCGTAATATATGGTAACAGGGTGGTGATCCCACAACGCTACAGACACAAGGTCTTAGAAATGCTACATGTAAATCATCCAGGCATTTCGGTCATAAAAGGGATTGCCCGCTTGTTGGTATGGTATCCTGAGATAGATGAAGACATTGAGAGCTTCATTAAAGTGTGTAGCAAATGCGTGGCGAATGCCAGAATCCCTAAGCAGACTTCAAAGAGTGAATGACCAAGACCAATAGACAAATGGTCGAGGTTACACATTGACCATTGTTTCTTACAAGATAAAATTATCTTAGTTGTGGTTTGCGCACTGACCCGTTATATTGAGGCGAAGGAAGTGAAGAGTTTAAGTTCTGAAGTAACAATAGAGGTGTTAGATACAATATTCTCTCGTAATGGCTTACCATGCTTCATAGTGTCAGACAACAGTAGCTCTTTCACTTTTGAAGAATTCAAAAACTACTTAGCACAAAATGCTATTGAGCATGTGAGGCCTCCGCCCCATCACCCGAGTTCAAATAGTCAGGCTGAACGCCGCGAAGGCATAATTAAAAGTGACCTGAGGAAAGCCCCAGGTACTGTAGAAGTAAGGTTTCGCCATGTGTTATTACATTATCGCAACACCCCACATTCCGTGACTGGGGTTGATCCAGCTGTATCATTAAATGGTTGAGTGTATGTAACAGAAAAATAGCGAATTAACCCTAGATATGCCCCGGAGAAATGTCACAAAAAACTGTAAATATTACCATGTTCCAAGCAGGTGACAATGTAGATGTGCTGAACTTGAGACAAGGCCCTAAATGGCTAGATGGCGTTGTTAAGGAAAAAATTGGTATTAATTTGTATAACATTTATATGACTAAACTAGATGTTATATGGACTAGACATGTTGAACAGCTGTTACCAGGAATTACCCAACCTCGTGACGACGCGACCGAAGGTGACATTTATCTGGGAGAATGCTTGAGAGACAGACAATCTACGGGAATAATCTGAGCTACATGAACGGATGCAAGATGAGAATGCTAGTGGCAACGCATCTGTGAATGATCGGTATGAATGCGGTGATGAATCTTGACAGAGAATGACTGATACACCCGCTAAACAAAATGAACCAATGCAGGAAATACCAAAAAAGACCAACCAAGACGTTCCGGCAGAAAACGTCGTCCAGTTGATCGGTTCATAGTTGGAAACAAATCATACATAGCATGGTAAATATAACTAATGTAACTGACCATGATAGAGACCAACGTTTGGTCGTGTATAATATGGTTGTACGGTAAAACTCCTCTTAGAAAGGGGGGAGTGTCATGTCCCCATACTTGGGCAATGTCAATGCTTTACAAAAGAGATTTCCGGAGAGTAGATGCTCATCAATAAATTCTTATTACATTAGACATGCGCTGGCTGGAAGGTCGGGTAGTATAGTCTGACAGGGTAATTTATAATACGAGAGCCTATGAGCAGTAAACAAGCTGATCTGAAGCGAACGGAAATCATTTGGGTGCATACAGCAATTTAGATGACACTCGGTGCAGGGACGATTACGTCACGGGCCACGCTTGTGACGGAAGTGAAATGGATGGAGCAGCAAGGGATAGCCTGAGAGAGTCAGTGTCGACTCGACCCCGATACCAACTGGTTACTTGCCCTGCTCGCTCCTCTTGCACCTAACTTAAATTCCCATTTCTTTCGACTAGTATATTCGCAAATAAATCAGATATATATTCCCCCGTGATTATCTAGAAGTCCTCAGCCTTCAATATCGTGAGATATAACACATTCCCACACAAGTGCTACAGGGCAGGTAGATACATACGCCGCTACAATATAGACCTCTTCCTTCCCACACAAATGCTGCAGGGCAGGTAGCTACATACGCCGCCACAATATGAACCTCTTCCTTCCCACACAAGTGCTGCAGGGCAGGTAGCTGAGCTGTAAGCGCTACTGATAAAAAACAGCACTGCTACCGCTAGTTGTGAAAATATGTAGTGGTGCTACCGCTATCGTTAGTGTTAGTGGTTTACACAAATAGCGCCGCAGTCGCAATCGCTACTCCTAGCGCTAGTTTTAATATGAGCCAGAATCAATTAGGCTTTTGTCAGTTGTTTTAGGAGGCGAATTCCTAACTGCACATCATACTACGCCCTGTACAAATATGGTTGTTGTCAAATTCATCGGTAATAGCACTTTGGACACATTTTTACTCCACATCACGAGTGACACTGGTTGAACGATGTGCAAGTGCAGGCTGCAGCGACATGGCAACGTGCAACGATTGGCCAACGGTCAACTACACCTCGTTCAAACACGTTTCATACCGGTATCAAGCGAGAGAATATGTTGATGTCTCACTTCGCGTTCGAACGCGTTCTAAACCCGTCGTTTTAGCCATAGTGTTAAAAAAAAAATTTTTTGTAACATTTTAAAATTTACGCTAGCGACTAGCGCGTAAAACGCCCTAAAAACTAGCGGCGCTGGTGAATTCGCTAGTGACTTCAAATATAGAGGCGCGTGCGTTGCCGCACAAGTAGGGTTAACTCAAAGAGTACATCAACAATATTGGGTTTACTCCAAGGTTCATAGTTTACAAAATTTCTATTCAACCATGTCGCCTTCGGAGCCCGTTTTGGAGTCTGATTTAAGCAGTTACAGCAAATAGGCAGTTGTGGAGGCAAAACTCACATAAGTGGTTTATATATCATATTGTCTCGATGTTTCCAACTGTGAATATACAGGCTGGAACAAAAAAAAAGATTGTTCATGATGCCAAATTGTACATTTCCGTATGTTGATTTTATTTTTTGTCTTCGGCAGTTAATTATTCTTCCTGATGCCCCCAAAAAAAATTGTCTGTTCCTACAACAATTTCTTTTCTACCTATCATTTGCTAACTGCCGGATCTGTAATTAAGTGATATATTTTGCCAGTTACTGCGGGGCCTGGGTAATACAAAAAGACCGTGCAACTTCTTAGGCCTAATGGACTTGGGCGGCAAATCACGCTCTACCACCACAAAATACACCTTCTACGACATTTCACATTACTAAGTATCTTCTGGGATCATACAAATATCTCACTCGCATAACAAGTTTGTACAGAAGTTGAGACATGTACAGAGACATTGCAACTGCCGGACTTGGAGCGGGGCTGATGCTGCGGCCATGCTGAATTCGAGATGATAGTGATGTGGTGGACAGGCTGATTGGAAGGAGGGTTGAAGTTGTTCACGGGCTGATTATAAGAAAAGTCACTGATAGTAGACAGGTCGATTAAGAACGGGCCGCGGTGGTGGACACTCTGATTCTGAGGGGCTAAGGTGGCTGCCAGGTTGATTAGAAGAGGGGCTAAGGTGGCGGACTGGCTAATCAGGAGCAGGGGCTGAGGTGACCGATAGGCTGATTAGAAGAGGGGCTGAGGTAGTGGACACACTGATTAGGAGCAGGGCTGAGGTGGCCGAAGGGTTGATTAGAAGAGGGGCTGAGGTAGTGAACACACTGATTAGGAGCAGGGCTGAGGTGGCCGATGAGCTGATTAGAAGAGGGGCTGAGGTAGTGAACACACTGATTAGGAGCAGGGCTGAGGTGAGCGATAGGCTGATTAGAAGAGGGGCTGAGGTAGTGAACACACTGATTAGGAGCAGGGCTGAGGTGGGCGATAGGCTGATTAGAAGAGGGGCTGAGGTAGTGAACACACTGATTAGGAGCAGGGCTGAAGATGTGAGCAGTCTGATAAGGAGCGGGGCATTAGTGGTGGACGG
>SDVV010040690.1:0-10510 GCA_016164225.1 Gammarus roeselii | reverse complement strand
GGAAGCACTCACTGTTCACCACTCGGCCACGGCAGAGTGGAGGCATAACTGACTCGTGTAAGCCACGGCAGAGTGGAGGCATAACTGACTCGTGTAAGCCACGGCAGAGTGGAGGCATAACTGACTCGTGTAAGGAAGCACTCACTGTTCACCACTCGGCCACGGCAGAGTGGAGGCTAACTGACTCGTGTGAGCCACGGCAGAGTGGAGGCATAACTGACTCGTGTAAGCCACGGCAGAGTGGAGGCCTAACTGACTCCTGTAAGGAAGCACTCACTGTTCACCACTCGGCCACGGCAGAGTGGAGGCATAACTGACTCGTGTAAGCCACGGCAGAGTGGAGGCCTAACTGACTCGTGTAAGGAAGCACTCACTGTTATTTGCTGAAGACTGCATTGCTCTGCTAAACAGTTAACCGAGTTAACCTTTGATTTTCTATAATTCGTTAATTAGGCATAATCCATATCTACAATTGACGAATCTTCCCATTGAACAGACGGCATCCAATATGTTCATAGAAAGTTGCAAATAGTCTGAAAACATTATTTACTATTTTTTTGTATAATATAAAATTGTATTTATATATGTTTTGAAATTTATTTTTTGAGCAGTCTTTGTTTCTTCCTCCTTCAGATTCAGAAGCCACAACGCCACCACCATCACAGTGTCCTGGGCGCCCCCCCAGCAGGAAGGGGCATCCGCCATCACCAACTACGTCTTGGAGGTAATAATCGTCACCAATGACGCTGTCTAAAATCTATCGTCTTTCTGCAAATAATCAACCAATCAATTCTCCATCCTTGATAGAATAGAACCCGTAGAATCGTTACGTAAAGCTTGTGGTAGCCTGTCTAGATTTGAAGTTGCCCTTGCGCTTCTTGATTTTCTCCTGTTTGCTTCTCCGAGGAATTGTGGCAATAATCGTGTTCCTATATTACAATATATAACTTTCAGTCTATCAAACAATGTATGATGCCGTGCCATCTGTTCTCATAAAGGTGTGGGGTGGACGTTTTAACTCCTGGGCGGCCCTGGAGGAACACATCCCTGCCGAGAGTTACACCCTTACCGGTCTACAGCCGGACACCCAGTACAGGGTGGCAGTCAGGTATGGGCAGGGTCCCCTCTTGTAACTCCCTTACCGGTCTACAGCCGGACACCCAGTACAGGGTGGCCGTCAGGTATGGGCAGGGTCTGCTCTTTAAACACGTACCCAATCGCATAGGAGGGCTATGATGAAAATAAAATACTCATAAAAACTTTCTCTTCTCAAATACTGTCGCTCGAAAACCTGTATTGTTAGGCTCACTTTATGCTGTTTTTGTATTTTCTTTCAAAATTTGATACTTTTTTACAGGTGTTTGCAATCTTTCCCTGTTAATTTCACAAATAGTCTCAGCAGTTCTGTAGGAAGAATGAAATTATATTGATAAAAAAATATGGTTTACTCATTATACTCATTAGTGGGGGTAGGTTTTGAGGCGAACTGATGTCACTTTTTCGAAGTGAGAGTGTCAGTATTCGCGTCTTTTTCTACCAAAGTAACCTTTGTTTTAGAAAATCAAGGTATAAAATCAATGCGACATTTGCCATGGGACTGTGTATTTGATTTCCCAATTTCCATCATAACATCTGCAGATTTTGTAATTAATCTCCTACTTGTTGAATGCAATTGTATTGCTGGCTTTGGGATTGATGCCCAGAGCATATATTTTTGTATGCAAGCAATGACTTAAAACAATCTTCTTTGGAGCTCCAGATCTCGTTACCCCGGCAAGTTTGCAAGGGCCGCTCAAGTTGTGGTTGTCATTTTCTGAGTGCTCCAATTTTCATTGGTATGGACCGAAATGTCCATTTGGTTGATTAAGTTTGCAATAAGCGGATTGCAGTATTTTAAAGGACCGTAATAGTGATTCGATAGCATGCGTGTTTGTTAGACAACTCCAAGTCAGAGGGTTATAGTGATTGTGAAGTAACTCTATAGGGACGATTAGGTCGCCATTACTTGCCAAGATGAGTATCGTCTCAGAACTGCTCTGGATGTGTATACATTGAGAGAATTAGAATAGAAACTTTCCGAGTCATTTATTGTATCAAACGATGTTTCGGACAGTTCCCATTAAAAATTGGTCAAATGTCGATATTTAAAACCTAATCTCAAAATATCGGGAAAACCTTTTGATCGAGTTCGTTGTTCGCGAGCTAGAATGAGGGCAGTTGAAAGAGCTTCGGAGTGGTCATTGTGGGGGTGTAACTTTTCAGAATTTAAGAATAAAGACTGCGTGCGAGAATGGGGAAAGTTTTCCCCGTAATGGACGAATTTACTTCGTTTATTCCAAACACTCACACGTCCATAAAATTTATTATTGCCGCTTTTTTGACAATTTCTTGAGTCGTTGACACACTTTACTCATCGACTGTGCTGCCCCTATATGTTGCCTCCTAGTGTTGTTCGTCTACCGTTTCCTCTTCGACTGCTCCCTCTTGATATGTCTCATTCTTTCGTTGTTTCTGAAGATATTTTTGACGTGTTTTTGCCACTTCCTTGAGGCTTTGCAACACCGTCATCACCGCGACTGCATCCTCTCTCCTATATGCGTCGCCTTGTGTTGTTGGCTCACACTCTCTCTTCTTTGGCTCAAGTTTGTATCTAAAAGTAGACGAACAAAAACGAGGTTGGGTTTTACAGGTTGACCTTACGCATCGTCCTTCACCATTTAAACACTTCCAGAACGGATACATTACATGATTGCTGTGTGGACTCGGTCGTGTTGAGTTGTTACTCTCGGCAACTGCGTCAGAATGACAGGAGCCACAGAAAACGTGAATCATTAAAAGACTCGTAGTTCTCAAATGATCTGTTTTCACATTTATTATTAGTAACATTTTTTCCATTAAATATTCTTAGGACTTTTCTCATTTAATATTAGTAATATTTTGACATAGACATTTAATTTAAGAGCTTGTTGATGTTATATCGTAGCAAAATTAGTCGTGATACGCACTGGAAATCTTTTGCTTCTTCTTCTTGAAGATTGACCAGAATGATTTCTCTTTAGCCGCTGTAGAAGTAGAAAATTACTGATTCATCGAAGGGATCATTTTGAAAAGTGAAAATTGCTGTTCAATATGCGAAAAAATATGTATAACTCGGACAGATATGAGTGTTGTGATGCTCTATCTCGGGTAGGAGAGGCATTTTTTATCCTCTAATAGGTTCGATTTTGAACAACTGCCAGTAGCGCAAAAACATGTGCGAAACTCAGGGAGAAGCCTCGTGCAATGGAACCGTGAACAAATTCAATTTACTCGGACTGGAAAGCAAGACATGCGGACGCAACTCAAAACATTACCAAACACAACCATTTCGAACATTCGACTTCAACTGCAGGCTTCTTGTAAACTGTGGGTTCTTCGAATATACGTAGAACATTCGTACATCCTACTTTATTACAGTATTGTTCCTAATTATCTTTTGTTTTTTCACATTCAACGGTGTGTGTTTTATTAATTACAGTAGCATGTCAATCAAAGTATTAGGTCCGGCTTCGCTCGTAAAAAAAATTAAATGCAAGATGACTGGCGTTGGATTTGTCGAACAGCATTCATTCGCCTCTGCTTTGATTGAGCCGCCATGAAAACTGGTTCCTCTGATATTTTTCTTAATCGTTTTGTATCCTATTATTTTTTTGCCGATTCCATCCTTCCCACATTACAAATCCTCTCTGCTGTCCTTCATTTACGTTTGCCACTCTGCGCTTCCCAACGTCTATTAATTGTCCTTCACCGCACACTCATTCAACCCTCCCGAAGAACATCCCTCCCACTTTACATATCCTCTCTGCTGTCCTTCATTTACGTTTGCCACTCTGCGCTTCCCAACGTCTATTAATTGTCCTTCACCGCACACTCATTCAACCCTCCCGAAGAACATCCCTCCCACTTTACATATCCTCTCTGCTGTCCTTCATTTACGTTTGCCACTCTGCGCTTCCCAACGTCTATTAATTGTCCTTCACCGCACACTCATTCAACCCTCCCGAAGAACATCCCTCCCACTTTACATATCCTCTCTGCTGTCCTTCATTTACGTTTGCCACTCTGCGCTTCCCAACGTCTATTAATTGTCCTTCACCGCACACTCATTCAACCCTCCCGAAGAACATCCCTCCCACTTTACATATCCTCTCTGCTGTCCTTCATTTACGTTTGCCACTCTGCGCTTCCCAACGTCTATTAATTGTCCTTCACCGCACACTCATTCAACCCTCCCGAAGAACATCCCTCCCACTTTACATATCCTCTCTGCTGTCCTTCATTTACGTTTGCCACTCTGCGCTTCCAAACGATTATTCATGGTCCTTCACCGCACACTCTTTTAACCCTCCTCAAGAACATCCCTCCCAACTTTTCTCCTCATCTTCGTTAACTCATGCAAAACTGCTGGAATGGGGGCGCCTAAGTAGTGTTACAGTAATGAAGTGGGGACGGATCTTTTTATTTACCTAATTTACTCTAGTTGCGAGCGCAGACATGTGCGCGAGCCTGAGGCTTGGCTACAGGGTCTCCTTACGTGCCGCCTGCTAGTTTACCAACTCCATACGTAAGCTTTTTCCGGCTCCCTGGTTGCCTTTTGGCTGTGCGAAAGATCCGATCAGGACACTTATAAATTTGCTGGGCCTGTGTGGGTTATCCCTATCATAGTGGGATGCTTTTATCTGCAGCTGCGCAGTTTAGTGTGCCTGTGGGGGTTATCCCTATCATAGTGGGATGCTGTTATCTGCAGCTGCGCGGTTTAGTGTGCCTGTGTGGGTTATCCCTACCATAGTGGGATGCTGTTATCTGCAGCTGCGCAGTAGTGTGCGCATTAGCGTTAACACATCTACGCCCTGGTGTTCATGAGTTCTTATCATTTGGAATCTCATATGAACAAAATTCTGCTTTAACGTTCGCCGGATTCTGGGACGCGTGTGTCTTTGAAGTATAAGAATGGGTTGCCATAGTGGTTACTTCGTTCGTAGATAATACATTATTTGAAAATTCTGAGACATTTAAGTTTACTTATATCCAGGTAGGTGGAGGGGCTGGAAGTATTTCTGGTCGAGTAATCATCTGCATGTGAACTGATTACACCATTTACATACCGGTTATAAAAACTCGTTAAAAAATAGTACCTTGCTAATTACATACGTGATTAGTATTCCAGTGATCATACGTTGAAGCTGTTGTTGTTTACAAATTTTCAGCCAAAACTCTCGAGCCTCATTTAATCATCGCAAACAACGCCACGCGCATCGCATCCTGCGCTTTTTGTTCCTCTTCTTTCGAATCCTTGTATTCACTAACCGATAAACTTTCACTTCCTCATCGGTGAGACTAACGCTCGATACAATACTATTTCAAGACTAGGAGCTTGAACAACAACCCAGCCCACACTTACATCACCAAAATTTTGAATGAGTGCCTTCTTGCGGCTAAGGAAAGTATCTGACCACCATTTTCTCTACGCATGGACAACTTGCTGACCACACAAGGGTATCACAAGGGTATCACAAGGGTATCAAGTCCATATTCTCCTATCGAATTATTCGAATCACTCAACTACTTGAAAGATCAACCAACCACCATTTAACCTGGATTTATAAATATACCTTAAAGCAACTACTCCTCCACCCAATATATACTGTCGAGAATTTTCGAGACTGCTCGAGGAACAATATTCATATTTTCGTTATGTATACACTGACTGTTTCATAACTGTCGCCCTATTGGTAGCTACCTTTTATTGAAATTCAAAATTTCCATAAAATTTCAAATTTTCGACAAATAACAGAGCCAAGTCGGTCTATTGAAGTGATAACTTTGCTATTTAAGTAAGGTGTTATCCTTCTAAATTTGGAATTGTATTGAAATTTTGATTTTTAAATTTTTGTTCTACATTTTTTAACTCTTGTAAAAAATACATACTCTTGAACATACACATGCACATACGTAGACAGCCATATACACATGCATATATATATATACACAGTTAATGACCTAGGTGAGCAACGTTAGGCCTAATGTTTCTCCACAAAAGCATACCGAGGTTGGAGTCAGTGTTGCATTGAGAACAAGGGCAACGTACAGTAGCGAGCGAAAATTCGTTTATGGTTAGTCTGTAAACGGAAAAACAAACTAGACTTTTCCTACGCGGAATTTAATTTCATATTGATTTTTTTACGGTATTATATCTCGACAACTCTACTTCATGGTTAATATAAACTAAATTCCCAATGAGTTCAAATGTCGAGCGGAAAATGATCATTGAAAGTTCCTCTTAATCTTTGATCGTAAACGAACTTTCTTTCGCAAATGTACGTTTCGTCTTAGAATAAACAAGAATGAATGTTCTCGTCTCAAAATTTTGTTTACGTGTGTTGGATGAAAAAAATCTCCGAAGATGATCTGGCTCTGTTCGAACAAATATTAAGTACTGTTGAAAATAACACTTTCTACTACAAATGCGTAGAAAAAGAAACGTAGCAGTGGGGAAAATTATTCATGTATGGATGAAGAATGAATTGAGCAGGATTTGGGTAACTGATTTCGATACATTTCAGTCGTATGTAACAGAGTTTGAAGAAAATAAGAAGGTAAATCTCGAAATTGATATAATCCAAGCCGAAAATCTTCACAAGTGTAATAAAGCTGAGGTAGTGGGAAACAAATTTTACATAAGAGCAAAAGAAAATCTGAATCGTATTCAACAATTTCTTTCGGATGAAGGTCTGCAGTACTTGTAATTGAAGATGATTCAAATAATTAAAGATCACGAAGAAGAAGCACTACATTTATGGACTCATGGGAACGGAACAGTGTTCGGTATTCGTATCAAAGATATGATGGAGCATATGAAGGATTTTAAGAGCAAACTGAAACACCATGATGATGGGTATGCTTGGATGTACAAACTATGCTGTTTAAAATCAAAACAGCGGGGCAGAAAACATTGATGCATCCAGGAAGATCTGAATAATACTAATAAAACAGTAATAAACCATGTAAATCCCTAATCAAATGTTTATATTATCCTAAAACTCAAAGTCTAAACAATGAATTGCAAACATTGTGTCAGTCAGAGGGAACATCGAATTGTCGAAATCGGTAGAAAAATAGGGTTCAAGGCGGGTAACTATGCCCATAAACCTATCTCGGGGTAAATAATTTAGATGTGTTACAGATTGGTAGGATATAAATCAGAGTCCGATCGGATCTTGCTCAGTCAAGTTTGTGATTCTGTTGTGGAAGGATGGGTATAGTTTGAGACACTGTTTGTTCGAAAGTGATGAGGTAACTGGGGTCTGTTATCTGTGCAAAAAGGAAAGAAAATTGAAAAAATATAAATCCACGAGTAATGTCTGGTGACATCTGAAACGAAGTCATCGTCAAGAATATAAAAATTGTAATGAAGAAAAGTTAAATCAGAAGTGCAAGTCGTCAAAGGATGCAGTGCAAGGAGATATTGATATAAAATAAGAAAACATAGTGTGAGACCATATGTCCGTTTGTATGAAACTGGGTACAAATATGAATAACTTGAAACATTCAATCTAAGTTTGAAAATTGGTCCTCTTAGCTGACTAATATGGGTCGAGAGTGACAACGAAATAACATATATGTTAAAGTGATATTTGGAGTCGTGTGGCGGGCTTCATATGTATATATCGATGACTGAATATCATACATAAGGTTAGGTTCCGATGGGTGTGAATAACAAGTAAAAGTGATGTAGAATTGTGTCAAAAAAAAATCAAGAATCATATGACAATAGCTATAACAATCAAACGGACAATGTAATTTACATATGAAAATAGATGAATTTTGCTAGATCAAAATTGGAAGTGCGTATCAAAACTGCAAAGGATAGATCAAGACGTAGAGCCAAGTGGAAATATTTGTTATGCATAAGTACGTAAGCATGAAAAATCTTGAACGATGACACATAATCCATGGTTAAATTAGATTAGGTTAGGTTTGGTTAGGATTGTTTGGGTTAGGATGACAAGATCTTGTAACCTAACATGACGTGAATCTGATTCATATTAGAGGTAAAATGCTAGATGTTAACCGACCCTGTATATGCATACAATTGTGTGTATGTGTCTATATTGTACCGGCATCGACCCCTGTATACGCCTACATTGTGCCGGCATATGTGCCTGTATCAACCCTGTATACGTCGATTTTGGGCCGGCATTTGTGCTGTCGTCAACCCTCCATACGCCTACATTATGCCGGCATATGTGCCGGCATCAACCCTGCATACGCCTACATTGTGCCGGCACCGACCCTGTATGCGCCTACATTGTGCCGGTATATGCGCCGGCATTAACCCTGTATACGCCTACATTATGCCGACTTATGCCGGCATCAACCCTGTATACGCCTACATTATGCCGACATCAGCCCTGTATACGCCTACTTTGTGCCGCCATATGCCGGCATCAACCCTGTATACGCCTACATTATGCCGTGACCGCAGTACTTGCAACTACTCCCGGGCGCCTAATAAATATCCGAGCACTGTAGGCGTTTTGATGGCTAAATTGTGAATTAATGTTGCTGTTGATATTAGAGAGTGAAGTCTTGAATGGCACTCTGCGTGGAGGGGACGAGGCGAGTCGAGGCCGGTTGAGGCGAGTGGAAACGAGTCTACTGGTGAGGCAATGAGTCGAGACGAACCGAGGCTGGTTGAGATTAGGTGACCCGGGAGTGGGGGTACCCGTGGGACCCGCGGGACTCGGGGGTTTCGGGAATCCCCCCAAATCCTCCCGGGAACTCCCAGGAGGATTTGGGGGAGCCCACTTGGACCCTTCCGGGGCCCTTTGGGACACCCTAGAGACCCTTTGGGACCCCCTTGTAAAACTTTGAGACCTGCTTGAGGCCCCTCTAAACCCTGGGGCCATTGTTTCCCCCTACCCACGCTGTAAAACCCGTACACAGGAAAATGTATGTATGTGAGATGCTCGAGTAAAATAATTAACTATTACAGTCCGTGGATTACTGTCACATCACAGAGGGTGAGGGTCGCGTTGAGGCTGGTCGAGGTGCGTCGAGATCAGAAACATGTCGAGGCGAGTCGAGTTGGTTGCGACGAGCCGAGACTGGTTGAAATGATACGAGACAAGCCGAGATAAGCTGAGACTAGGGGACCCGGATAGCTCGGGGGACCCGGGGGACTAGAGTTACCCTCCGGGATTTGTCGGGCTCTTTTGGGACCAGAAGTACATCTGTCACCCCAATCCCACCCTAAAACGCTTGAGTGAAAAATTTTGGTATTACAGTCCACATGATTACTATAGCGCAGAGGGGGAGAGTCACGTCGAGGCTGGTCGAGGTGCGCCGAGATCAGTCAAAACATGTTGAGGCGAGTCGAGTTGGTCGCGACGAGCCGAAACTGGCCGAAAAGGTTCGAGACAAGCCGAGAGGAGCTGAGACGAGGGGTCTAGGGGGACCCGAGAGCTCTGGAAAACCAGGGGGACTTGTGTTACCCTCCTAGATTCATCGGGCTCTTTTGGGACCCAAGGGACCTATGCCCCCCACCCTAACCCCTTAAAAATTAGTGTGAAACCTATTATCCGAGCAGTTTTCTGCCCGTGACGAACCTGCCTATAATATATATTGCTAGTGAATTTGTAAGGGAGTTTCTGTTTGGGATTTTGTGAATAGGTGTTTTTTCTTCAGTCTGTGCCCCCTTGCGCGTGCACGGACCATACGTAACTTCTGGGGTTGACCTGGACTGCGTAGCTGTGAACCCTGTGACGCGTTGTGGTTGGAGTTGATCTAATCCGTGAAGCCGTAGACCTTGTACGTACCAATTTCGACGACGCTACATGTACGCACTGGCGTGCGTACATATTACTCTTGAAGTTCTAAATGATTGGAAGCGGAGATCAGTTTCGTCTAAGCGTTTTTCTTGTGCGCACCAGCGTGCGTCTGACATTGCTAAAGTTTTCAAATTTTCCTGACTTTGACAGCGTTGTTTTTTCTCGCACACTGAGGCGTGCAAGCCTACTGGAATCCATGATCATCGAGCCCTACGGGAGGGCCTATTATGACTCGCGTTGAGGGCCTGGTGGAAATGAAGCAAGCGGTTCGTTTTGTCTGAGTCTTTATCTTGCCTGAATAAATAAATTGTAATTAAAACAAAATAGACCGCGTAGCTGTGAACATTGTGTTGCGTTGCTGCCGGAGCTGACTTTGTCCGTGTAGCCGTGAACCTTGTACCAATTTCGACGAACCAATTTCGACGATACTATCTGAGCGCACTGACGTATGGACATATAACTCATGAGGTTCTAAGGGGTTGGAGGCGAGGATTCGTTTCGTTGCATCTGAGTCTTTATCTTACCTAAATAAATAAATTGTATTTATACAACTAAACCGCGTAGCTGTAAATATTGTGTTGCGTTGCTGTCGGAGCTGATGTTGCCCGTGTAGCCACTGACCTTGTACTAATCTCGAAGAT
>SDVV010040689.1:0-10511 GCA_016164225.1 Gammarus roeselii | reverse complement strand
CCTATCCCCATCCTTGTTCTATCTCCTCGGGTCTAGCCTCTCCCACTCTCATGTCTCACCTCATCCCTCGTATCCCTTACGGGTCTCACCGCATCCTTCTTATCTCTCACGGGTCTAAACGCCTCCTTCTCATCTCTCACGGGTCTCACCGCATCCTCCTCATCTCTCACGGGTCTAAACGCCTCCTTCTCATCTCTCACGGGTCTAAACGCCTCCTTCGCATCTCTCACGGGTCTAAACGCCTCCTTCTCATCTCTCACGGGTCTCACCGCATCCTTCTCATCTCTCACGGGTCTAAACGCCTCCTTCTCATCTCTCACGGGTCTAAACGCCTCCTTTTATCTCTCACGGGTCTCGCCGCATCCTTCTCATCTCTCACGAGTCTCACCGCATCCTTCTCATCTCTCACGGGTCTCACCGCATCCTTCTCATCTCTCACGGGTCTAAACGCCTCCTTCTCATCTCTCACGGGTCTCACCGCATCCTTCTCGTCTCTCACGGGTCTAAACGCCTCCTTCTCATCTCTCACGGGTCTAAACGCCTCCTTCTCATCTCTCACTTGTTTCACCGCCTCCTTCTCATCTTCCACGGGTCTAGACGCCTCCTTCTCATCTCTCACGGGTCTAAACGCCTCCTTCTCATCTCTCACGGGTCTCACCGCCTCCTCCTCATCTCTCACGGGTCTAAACGCCTCCTTCTCATCTCTCACGGGTCTAAACGCCTCCTTCTCATCTCTCACGGGTCTAAACGCCTCCTTCCTCATCTCTCACGGGTCTAAACGCCTCCTTCTCATCTCTCACGGGTCTAAACGCCTCCTCCTTATCTCTCACAGGTCTCACCGCCTTCTCATCTCTCACAGGTCTCACCCCATTCTTCTTATCTCTCACAGGTCTCAACCCATCCTTCTTATCTCTCACATGTCTCACCTCATCCTTCTTATCTCTCACAGATCTCACCGCCTTCTTCTTATCTCTCACAGGTCTCACCTCCTTCTTCTTATCTCTCACAGGTCTCACCGCCTCCTTCTTATCTCTCACAGGTCTCACCGCCTCCTTCTTATCTCTCACAGGTATCACCGCCTCCTTCTTATTTCTCACAATATCACCGCCTCCTTTTCATCTCTCACAGGTATCACCGCCTCCTTATCTCTCACGGGTCTCACCGCCTTCTTCTTATCTCTCACAGGTCTCACCGCCTCCTTATCTCTCACGGGTCTCACCGCCTCCTTATCTCTCACGGGTCTCACCGCATCCTTAACTCGCACGGGTCTCACCCCCTCCCTCTTATTTCTTGCGAGTCTCACCGCCTCCTTCCAACCACCCTCGGGTCACCACCGTCCTCCTATCCCCCTGCACAGGCCGCCAGCCTGCGACCGATGAGTAATCGTTGCCAGGTGAGTAATGAACATCATGAGTGCCCGTGCATTCATTAGAACTAATCACTTCCCAAAATGTTCCCTGGAAGGGTTGTTCACGAGGCATCCTGCTCAGGTTTACTGCTATGGTCCAGAGGTCCTTATTAGCTGTGGTTGTGCTTCAGATGCCCCCACAACACATTAACACAGGCTAGTGAACACAATAGAGTGGGGAGTATCACGCTTGATGCAGCAAAAACAAGCAAACGAGTTACGGAACTCACTGCAAGGCTTGTTATAGGCGCATAAGGGATGCCACAGAGCCTACCTGGATCAACTGCAAGCTGCGGCTCACAAACTGCACTGTAGTTGAGATACATAAAAAATTAACATACAACGGAGTAGACACAAGCTTCACATTTGGTGTACCTGGATGCTACTAGCATCTGGAAAAAAATATAGACCTCGAACGCACCTTAGGCTGGAAAGGGTCGAGCACATCATTTTGTGAGGTATTTTATACCTAATCTCAGTATTGCTTAGAAGTGTGTTGACTATATAACTGCTCCGATACGAATATCGTTGCATGGCCAATCAAATTTGAACTTGCAACGCGACATGAGAATTTGGTCGAAGACAACGTTAAAGGCCAACTGTGTGGTGCGTGGTGATGGCTCGAGGTACGAAGATGTCGAGAAAGTTGTTTTACAGGAAGACAACATGTAAGTAAATAGCAGAAGGGTGATTGGTTTAGCAAGCAAAGTCCTGCGGATGATGGTGTCGCCAAGGGTCGCTCACGAAGCATGTTCAAGGCAGTGCCCTGCACAGACGCCGTATGTTCAACACCTGTGAGTGTATAGTTTTCTAACGACGTTGCGGGTCAACATCCATATACCAAAAAGGAACATTTTTAAACATTCAGTATTGCATCACGGAGCAGTTATCTGGCATACACCAGATATTGACAAGATCTGACGTACACTAGAGATTGACAGGTCTGACGGACGCAAGATCTTTACGAAGTCCGACGTACACTAGATATCTACAAGGTCTGACGTACAGTAGATATTTACAAGATCTGACGAACAGTAGATATTTACAAGATCTGACGTACACCAGATATATACAAGGTCTGACGTAAACTAGATATCTACAAGATCAGACGTACATTTACAGGTGGAATATGAGAGCTTTCGATCGTATGCGTTGCAAGTGTTTATATCAACTTCTCACCCGAACGTTCTGTAAGTGGACGTTTTCCTCGTCAGTATAATTTTTTCAGCATTGCTATGCAGAAGAGGCAAGTGTGCCTCTTTCCTTAAACGCGTGATTGACTGTGATGGAAACTTGATGAATAAAGGGATAGTGACATGAAAGGAGAGGTTTAGGCGAAGTAAAGAGGCAGAAGAGACGGGGGTTAAACGCGTGATTGACTGTGATGGAAACTTGATGAATAAAGGGATAGTGACATGAAAGGAAAGGTTAAGGCGAAGTAAAGAGGCAGAAGAGACGGAGGTTAAATAATCAATTGAATGAGAAATGCTTCATACTAATAACACAACAAAGTTAACGGAAGAGACGGGGGTCAAATATTTAATTCAATGAGAAATGTTTCATACTAATAACACAACAAAGTTAACGGAAGAGACGGGGGTCAAATATTTAATTGAATGAGAAATGTTTCATACTGTTATAAGCTTTTAGTTGTGGTTGTTAAAATAAGTTAATGGTGCGAAGGTTCAATTGATTACAAGTTGTTTTATAATATCATTTTGAATTATGAACATAGTAACAGGTCAACATGATAATTCTCAAACGGACATGATTAATGATTGTGATATCATTAGACACAACGGAACAAAAAGTGTAGAGTAGATAATTAAATTGAACAGAACAGTGAAGTAAAAAGAGAGAAAAACAAAAAAGGAAGGAAACCCACCCTCCTTCCAATCTGTTCTGTTACGAAGTGCGAGGTTTCATTCAAATTACTCCTCTACTCCTGAAAATTATGGGAGGACCTTGCTTTTATGTGTATAAAATGATCCTCCAATAGGAGAACCACTCTACAATTTGGTCGCTGAGAGGGCGTGTTATCCCAAATCCTTGACCCTCATTGTCATGAATAAATTTAGGCCGTTAATTAATTTATAGGCTCCTCCCCTACGTTCGATACAATATAAGGTTACCCTGGGCTATGAGAGTGAAACACGGCTCCTCTTCGTCGTCGGATCCCGGCCACACATGCTGACTCGTTGATTTCTACAGGCTGACCCAAATGACAATACACTTGTCAAGGTCTCTCGTTCATGTAATGCAATATGGGGACCAACTGCCGTTTGGTAAAATAAACACTTTTGAGGGTGAAAGGAAATACGCAAAGTAAGAGGTTTCCCACCGTGTAACTTAAGCTAGGGTTGACAGGCCTGCACTGCTTCTCGCGCAGTTCGAAGAACTCCAGCTTTACGAGAATGTCTAGATAGACATTGTGACATACATATATACATACTTAAATATATCTGTTAGCTGAGGCTGATCATAAGAATACTAAAGGCTCAACAGAGTTAACGGAAGAGACAAGGGTTACATATTTAATTGAATGAGTGATGTTTTTTGCTAAAGATGCAACAAAGTTTACATACAAAACTGATTGAGCCCAGCTATGCTAGAGATCCATCGTGTTAAGAGCAGTCAGCTTCACACGAACAGAGCGACTCGCACAACCAAACGCACAATCTTCAATCAATCGTTGACCATCACAATGCCGATTAAATACGCCCCCCAGAACGAAAGTATTACAAGCTTTGCTCGACAGCATCACAATTTCCCTTTTGTGGGGCAGTGTTCTCCTGTAGGTTTACAATCGAGTCATACGACATGGTGCATCATTCAAGAAACATGGCACAAAAGAACTTAATCGTATAACTGGCACTGGTGGCCAACCATGGCCGACACCGGCCAGCTTAGAGCCGTGACGTTCAGTCACATATGGCAGCCTCGGCCGCTGCCTCGTGGCAAGTGCTGCCTACTCATAATTGCCACTCTTCCAATCCAACGATGAGGGCGGACATCTGTTGAAAGCGGTGCTGAGTTTCAATGTTGGCAGTCGAGCATGCGTCCGAGTCAGGAGTGCGGAGAGCGATTGGTCTACAGGGAAAGTGGGTCTGAGACAAGGCAGCATGATGGCTCTCTGGCTGTTCAATCTCCACATGGATGGAGTGGTCGGGGAGGTGAACGAGAGTGTACTGGGTCGTGGCATGGAGCTGTTGGAAGCCATTGGGCGAAGTTGGCAGTTGAGCCAGTTGCTGTTAGCGGATGATACGGCGCTGATTGCGGGTTCAGAGGAGAGGCTATGTAGGCTAGTGTCTGAGTTTGGTAGAGTGTGTGAGAGGAGGAAGCTTCAAGTGAACGTGGGTATAGGAAAAAGTAATGAGATGCTCAAGGATTGTTTATGAGAGCACAACTAGTGTCCTTCTAAATTGAGAGTTGCTGGAAGAAGTTCGGTGTTTCAAGTATCTGAGCTCCCATGTGGAGAAGAATGAATTAGTGGAAACTGAGGTGAAGTCGCGAGTGAAGGAGGGGTGTAACGTGTTGGGTGCACTGAAGAGTGTACCCAAGATGTTGGGGATGGAAGCAAGGAGAGGGTTGAACGAGGGCGTCGTTGTCTTAACAGTGCTATACTGAGCCGAAACTTCAGGTGCATGGCGGAAGTGTCGCTGAGAGCGGGTTCAATAACGAAGTGGTTCGGATCAAAACGGGGATGGTGAAGAAGTTGAAGGACAGAGTGGTTTCGCGTGTTCTGAGATGGTTCGGGCACATGGAGAGGATGGACGAAGGAGGATTGGTAAAAAGGTAATGGAGGCGGAGGCGAGTGGCCGTAGGCCTAAGATAGACCGAAGTTTGGGTGGATGGATGATGTACAGCAGACGTTAGGAAGGAGAAACTAGAATGTGGAGGTAGCGAGAAAGCGTGCAATGAACAGGTGTGAGTGGAGAATGGTTGATTTTAGACACTGCCCTGATGTGCTTTACCGTTCTTGACGTCTCGTTGAAAAACGGGATGACCGTGGGTGAGGGGGGAGGGGTGGGAGTGGTCATCATGACGCGGCGGGGGTAAACCAGTAACGGGGTCGAGGCCTGCTGCTGACATGGACCTCGGGCCGCACTCGCGACCCAGAGTGTGTGTGTTGTGGGGTTTCCGGTCGGACCCTTTAGTGCAAGAAGGCTAAGTTGTGTGAGTGGGAGCGTGAGGGCGTGAGATGCGCCTCACCCCACCTTCAGGGATTCGGCCTGGTATCTATATCGATGTGCCAATTCAAGGACCCGTTTCCGCAAAACGCTCCAACCCAGCAATAAAAAAAAATAATTGCAAATAAACTTCCGAAGCAATATATTCAACTCTAGTACATTCACAAAAAATGCGAATTACCCAAATGTTCCACTGTAACACGACACTGGCCACTAATGTAATACAATTAAACAACAACATCGCGTTGGACCTCTGGCACAGTTCAAGGCCTGCCTCTCAGGCCCAACCTAGCCCACCAGCGTCTATCAGAACTCCATTGTTACCCTAAACCCAGTCACAGTCATCACGTTGGCATGCGTTTTTGAAGTTGGCACTGGTGATGTAAACTGGTGCTTCACCAAATCAGCCTATCCACATGCAACACCATCGTCACCACCACGCGACACAGTACACGCACGTAACTTTGTAAGCATCAGTTAGAGATGCCAGAACATACATATTTGTGTGATCTAATTAGAAATGAGCGAGTTATAGTTTTTCAAAAATGAGCCCTTATGAGTTCTAGTCATATTAAATTTCAGCTCGTTCAAAATTAGCAACACTTTTTACTGGAAACCACGAGAGAAAGGTATGATTACATAAGGTGAGGTGTCTGAACCAAATTGCCGCACTGCTCTAAATATATCGGTACCTGGCAACTACGCGGCAGCAGCGATGACTACAGTTACGTCACTGGACTCGCGGTTTCTGATTGGCTCCTTTGAATGCCCAAGTGTGTTCGTGCTTTCCCTCACGCTGTGGCCCCAGAGGGGTTCAGTCTGGTGTGTTTCAGGTTCACGTGCGTCACCCAACTCTTCACAATTGTGACACCTTATGACAACTCTTTACGAATTGAAAAGGAAACACGACGAATATCATCGGCGTAAAAAGAATGAAAGGTTATTTCGTAACCCTAAAACGACAGGCTCACCAACGCTACTGTGCGGGTGAACTCGGAACGCCGAACATGTAACGTAATGAATGAACAACCTAATCATTTCTGAACGAATTTCAAAATATGTGTACGAATTTTCTGATCGCGGTGTTATTATTTACAAAATACGCATCAAGTCAGGTATAACACGCTAATCGTCATCGTTTGTTTCAGTTCGGGCTGATCTGTTCAGCAAGACGCTGGAAATTGTTTGCTCATCGTTTATGCGTTGCGTTTTGCACGTAAAGTTAAACATCGGGACGAGCGTACGACCGTTTACGGTAACTAAGAAAACAGGAAGCGAAAAGCCACGGTCCCTAGTCTCGTAACTCTGCTTCGAATTGACCAATGACAAGACGCAGACACCCTCGACTACCAGCAGAGCTGGCATCTTTGTCAGTCAATCAAGCAATTCACAGACTTCTGACATGAACGACGGGAACCAGTTACACAACGTGTCTGAGGGACATACTGAGACAGACTAAGGACTACAGAGATTAGTGGTAGCAATGAGTATCATGTGTAACGTGAGCATCATTTTTAAATTACAAACGGACGCGCTAACGAGTACGCTGAACTCTTCGCTGCCAAGCAATCGTTTCCCTTGTAATGTCCTCTCTTATCAGCATCTGCCACACTCCTACCTTATTCTATGAACAGCTTAGGCACATCGGATGGGAAAGTTTGTTAAAATGCCACCAAAGCTTATCGCAATCTTTCCCCTACAGAAATTATCCAAAGTTGAGCGAAAACGTTCCTTAAAATGCCACAAAAGATTATACTCATTCTTCCTAACACAGAAGCCATAAAGACTTAATGAAGTTTTGTTAAAATGTTACTTAAGTATATCATACCTTTACCTCCCAAAGCTGTGATCACGCAGCTCTCACTCACACAGCCGAGTGCGGGCGAATGGATTATAAACGTCAGCACACGTGCTCACGGGTTTTCTCGGCGCAAAATCATCGAACGTCGGGAACGCGGGTGTTGCCGTCAATGCCAGAAACAGTGTCAGCGAGGTGAAATAGATACTATTTATTCATCGTGACCGTTGCGTTGCGTCTCTCATCCACTTGAATCTTACTCAGTTGTGCTGCAGGTTCCAACTAAACGCCAACCCCTCGCATGGTGCAGTGGGGATCATCGCAATTTAATGACCTGTGGACGCGCTTGTAGGGTCATGTGTAATCCTCGGTTGGTCATGGTGACAGCAGGTTGAATATCCTTTAAAATTGTCTTGGTGTTGTGGGTATGGCACCCACTTCGCGCTCTGACGGTTGCGGGTTTGAATCCCGGTAAAAATGATGTTTATGATCGTCTCAGTTGGAAGCAAATCTTGTCATGCAGCTACATAGAAAGCCTCGACCAACCATGCAAGTGGCAAGCCAATAAAACATCCACTGGTTACAGATAGATTACAGACAATTAGACTTGAGCCAATACTATACTTACTACTGCTAGTCTCTCGAACGGTCACTAGTTTCAGAATTTCACACCTAGAAACGTGTTGCAATAGATGAGAGGTCGTGTATACTTACGCTACAAACAATGGACGCAGCTGCTTCATGAGGACAACCATGTGAATAGGTTCAATAGTAAGGCAATAATGGGGAAGTTGACACATAGATTTAATATAACCATCAGTTTACCAGTAGGGAGTAAAGCCTCTACAACAACCGTAATACCACATACATCTGACTACTGCATGTCAGTTTCTGTCAATAAAAAAAATGGTAATAGATAACCATGGTTATTTCATGCAGTTTTCACCAAGAACTCAAGCGAATCATCGAAACAGCAGAATGATTGGCATAAAGAGTGTGACGTCAGAGCTGTACATTAGCATTGCTCCCACTCGCGTGACGGCCACACCATTGCCGATCAGGAGTGGCAGAACGAATGGTCGCCGAGCACTCCCACATTCATGGGGGACGGAATACGAGATGATCGTAGCGCCCCCTGACTCCGAGAACAGCCGTCAGCGGCGATGGAGGGCCTGCGTGGCTGGGGTTAATAGTCTAATCGGGGAAGCCCCGCAGAAAGTGAGGAGGAAGAGCAGCACTTTGGCGCACCGGGTCATTATCATAGCTAATGTGATGAGGGCCGGGGACTGGTCAATAGGTCGGATGAGGGGATGGTGGGGATATGCGACTTTCCTTGCACTCAACACTTGTGGAAAAGATAGTGAAATAATGTTTTCCGAGTACTGTTCATGTGTGTTCACGAGTCAGACAGTTTGTGCGAGTCAGTCCAAGTCATCAACAATGAAAGGAAGAGAACAAGTATGGCGACTCTTAAGCAGCAGTGGTGACCATGGTATCGAGGCAACACCTGGCCCAATACCCACCAGCGAGGGCCTGTTTCGAGTAATGATCTATGTTCATGCATAATTGGCGGTAATGCCGCGTTGGGGCGATACGAAGAGCTCATCATGTGGGGCGATGGGCGCTGGCTATAATCAGCAATACTTCGATCAGCGAACAAACAACGCGGCTTTGTTTGATTTTCAAACACGGACGATGATCCCAGCCTTGTTTACGGCCCTAATAGAATGTGAAACAACGGTCCAATTGATCGGCTAAGATAATGTAGGTGGATGGTCGTGAGGAACACTAGCCGCAGTGGATTGTACTGGACGAGACAAAATCGACAGCATTAGCGAGTAACAAGCTACATCGACACTCGAGTCAACAGGGTTCAAGTGTTCCAAACAGGCTACACTTATAAACATCAGTTTAGCATTTGCAATACGGGTTGAACTCAAAATCAGTTACAGACAAAACTTTTCAAATAGAGTTGTGTTGCAAACTCCTTTTCAACCGAGCACATCCTCAAGTGGTGCAGACACAAACCGACAAGAGGAACCAAGCATATCATTGGGATGACAGCACATCAGGGCTCAACATAGCATGGGATGGAAAGCAGCCGTATAGCAGAAAGGTTGCTGGAAGTGGCAATGAAGTCATACTATTGCTACGTGAACAGCATGAAACAACATGGTTAGTGGGAGATGTATGTTTGGTTGGTGTTGATAAAATCAGGTTAATATGAGATGATTAGCTTGAAATGCATTTTTTGATGTGATGAAGAGACAGGAGAACATGTTATCGTTAGCTGTTTTTGTTTGATGGGCGATGATACTCGAGTCAAATAAAGTTACTGCATGATTAGTTAACGAAAGAGAAAAGGAGGTTACACGCAACGGCGACGATTGTATGGAAATCAGTTTCAGGCGGGTTAGCGCTGACAACTTCCGCGTACATGGATATCAGTTTCAGGCGTTGACAACTTCTAGCGTTGGCAGCTTGGTGCATGAAAGGAGAAACCCTTGTGAATTGATTAGCGAGAATTTCATTTAAAAGGGCACAAGGCGGATAGCCCACGGAGTGAGAGGGCATCAAACATGCACATTTAGACGTTGAGCCAAATTGACCAAAAAGGGAATGACCGACCAAAACTTAACCCTCTAGCTAAATATGGTCCAGCCAGGACCCCGCAACACACACTTCGGGTCAGGAATATAGTCCGAGACCAGTGTCAGCAGCAGGGCTCGACGGCTTTCACTGCTTTACCCCTGGTGGATCATAAGTGCCAAGCCCTCCCCGATTTGTCCGTCTCTGTTCTTCACGAGACGCCAAGGGTGGGAGAGCGCGTCAGGGCGGCCAGAAAACTCTAACATTCGGCATCATTCTCCACGCACGCCTACAATTGCTGCTCTTAAGCTCTCCTCTCACAATGATGTTTGTTCCCCGTGAAGCCTGTTCCACGCCATCATCCATCCTAACATCGCTCATCATCTAGGCCCACTCACCTCCACCTTCTCAATATTAATTCAATTCCACTGCGTGTCCGAGCCACCCCAAACCTGTGGATCTACTCTGTCTTCCAGCTTCCTTACCAGGCCCATTCTGATTAGAACAACGTCATTACTGATCTTAT
>SDVV010040688.1:0-10511 GCA_016164225.1 Gammarus roeselii | reverse complement strand
TCTAACCATCCTATATCTAATTCCTTCACAAATAACATACATCCTAATTATCATCTATCTAATACCTTCACTAAAAGCACGCATCCAGTCCTAATATATAACTACAGTGTCAGAGAAGTACAAGGTCTGAGTCACAAACAAACAACAAACAGCCTAACCAAAACATTCGATAAAAGGTTCAAAGATCTAGTCATCCTATTTCTAAATCCTTCACTAAAAGCATACATCCTAAATCATTCACAAATAACATATATCCTAATTATCATATATCTAATACCTTCACTAAAAGCATACATCCAGTCTTAATATACCTCCACTAACAAATAACAAACGTCCTAACCAATACATTCGATAAAAGATTCAAATATCTAGCCATTCTATATCTAATTCCTTCACAAATAACATGTATCCTAAATATTATCTATCTAATTTCCTTCAATAAAAAGCATACATCCTAAATCCTGCATTCATCCTAAATCCTTCACAAAATAACAAACATAGAGTCACAAATTATCCAGGGCGGTTTCCGTAGCCCTGTTCTTGCACCTCTGTTCTTGCACAGCAAGTCTCGCACCGCAAGTCTCGCACCGCAGGTTTTGCACCGCAGGTTTCGTACCGCAGGTTTCGCACCGCAGTTTTTGCACCGCAGGTTTTACACCGCAGGTTTTGCAACTATATTAACTACTCGTAGGTTACCTTGCTCAAAGGTACAAGAGCTCCTAGGCCACTCTTGTAGCGCTTAGGCCAGTAGCTTGTTGCTAGCTCTATTGAATTATATCAAAGACTTTTAGCCTACCCCCACGGCCGATTGGTATCAGCCCCCGGCTTCATTAGCATGACATCTTGTGCTCGGTACCCAGCATTGAATGCACGATCGGGAAACATAATTGATGCTTACGCTGTCGTCGGAGTTGCTCCCACTGTATTCTAGTTATAAGCCCTCAACCCTACATTCACCGCTCTTCCTCTCTCCCTGCCACGACCCAGACCTCTACCCCCCCCCATTCATCACCACCCTCCTCTTTCTTGTGGGAGGGGTTGAATCACGGAAGAGAGTTCGAACTTCACATATATAACATCAACACCAAAGTGGAAACGTACCAGGCTTTTTCCACTTACTTCAACTTCTTGCAGACATTCCAAGGTATCAATAAAATCACGATGCCTCTTCTACGCAAGCATACGGCGTCCACTGACCTGGCACCCCCACAAGAAAACGTCCTAATAAAATACAAAACATGAAAATACTAAGGTCTCCTCACTTCAATATCGCTTTGATAACCAGTAGCACACATTGTCACTATACAAAAATATTGCACTTCTTACAGATAACACGTCTATGCATAACTTTTAAACACGTCTGTGCATAACACATTTTAAGGCACTAGTGCTGGCCGACCACGCATTCAATCCAGTACCACAGAGTCTTCCACCGGCGGAGGAGGTGCAGAGGCCAAGGTGTGGACACCACACCGTCCTCCAGTCGTATCAGCATTGACTGTGGAACCCCCTCTGTGAATCGTGTCCGTGCTGACAAGGCGCGCCTGACACTGTTAAGTAAGTCATTGCGTCAGCTTTTTAATCGCGCCTGGCATGCTCAGTCGTGTAATCACGCCAGTGATTGACATAAGGGAACGTTCACGGGATTGTTTCAATTGTATCAAACGTTCGGGTGGCAGTGAGCGTCCCAACACACATATTTCGGTGGGGATTTGGGCATTCGGACAGTGCGCTGGTTGTTTATCCTCGAGTTCCTAGATTTGAAAGGTTTTGTTTGTCCAGAAATTTAAGGATAAAAACGCCTCTCATCTCGAGGAATCCCGGATCATACTATTTTATAAAAAATACATTATTTGGCATGGTTTTCAGTTTAAAATATGGGGTGTGGGTGCGCAAATTGAAAAAAATTGCGCCGAACACTTATATCGATAGTTTTTGCTCCCTGTGCATCACATATAAATAGAATCTTACCCCCCAAAATGAGTAAAATTTATTTAACATTTAAGACACACAGATTATACAAATTCACTGTAATTAATATAACAAAAGTTATTGTTTCTCAAATCAATCTACTCGCGATAAATTGTGAACATCCTAGAATATTAAACGACACATTCATCAATTAGTTCAGCATACGGCGTCCCAATCGTTCGTTCGATATTTTTTATCTTATCGGAAAATTCCTGCTGCCGTTGCCATGAGTCGTGTTCCCAAACCTATTTCAAGGAATGCCGCTCCTGAAAGTGTTCTTTTCCAATCAAAGTTGCAAGATTGGAATACAGGCCCCTCCCCATAGTAAAGCAATGTTACACGAACACATGATATAGGCATGAGAAAGATCATGCCGAGACGAGTGCATATCTTGAAATTTCAATTTTATGCATTATTTTTTGTTCCGATTTCAGTATCGTTGAGTGTGGACTGAGAAAGACTAAAGATCGAAGCTCTAGTTGGGAGGAGCAATATTTAAATCGAAAAAAATTAGGTGCAGCTTAGCTAAGTTTTCTTTAATTGCAAACCTGAAAAATGAAATCTCGTTATTGATGAAGTTCTTGCAATTTATAAAATCGTTCCAGTATAAGCCGGGGGGAGATGAAGTTTTAAAAATATGTCCATGTTCAGAAATCTAATTTGGTAGAATTAATTTCGCGTTAAGTAGTTGACGAAAAACTCCGCGCACAGAAAAACGTGGAAATGAAATCTCTTGTGACTAACTTTTGACATAGTTAGTGAACTGATGAGATGAGATAGTCGGACACAATATCTGTTACAGAGCAGTCATACGCTGTTCGAGAGTGACAGAGACCAATAGAGTGTAAAATTAAAAATGTTTAATAAGTAGGTCAACACAATTTAAAATATTCTAATGAGAGTTGTTTTAATTCAATCAACTATGAGAGAGAGAAACTATCAACGCAGAGATAGAGAGAGACCGGGAGCGACAGAGGAGGGACTTTTAACCGAGAAAGAGGAAGCTACAACCGAGTGCATGAGAGTGACGTTCAACCGAGTGGGTAAGACCTTCAACCTAGTGAAATAGACTATCAACCTAGTGAGCAAGATCTTGAACCGGTTGAGTGTCCTTCAACTGAGCGAGAGATCCTTAACCTAGTGAGAGACTTTTAACCGAGTGAGATAAATTCAGAGTGGCAGAAACTTTCAACTGAGTGAGGGACCTTCTAACAGTGTGACAGAAACCTTCGATCTAATAGAAATCTCCAATCGGGTTTGGAAAAACATTAACCGAGTGATAAAACTTTTAACTGAGTGAGAAAATCCATTAAAGGGATCAGAGAAACCACCAACCTAGTGAAAAACCTTCAACCAAGTGAGATAAACCTTCGACAGAGTGAGAGCAGCCCTCAACCAAGAGAGAGACATTCAACCGTGTGACAGAGACCTTCAACCGAGTGACAGAGACCTTCGACCTTGTAAAAAAGAGACCTTAAATCGATTGACAGACATCTTCAGCTGAGTGGCAGAGGCCTTCCATCCGTGTGTAGTAGAAACCTTCAACTGAGTGCCTGAGACCTTCAACCGAGCGAGAGAGACCTTCAATCGAGTGAGAATAACCTTCAATCGAGTGAGAGTGACTTTCGACAAAGTGAGAGACCTTCAACAGAGTTTTGTAAGAACTTTCAACCGAGTGAGAGACACCTTCAGCCGAGTGAGAGTTACCTTCAGCCGAGTGAGAGACACCGTTCATTAGAGTGAGACCATCAACCGAAAAAGTGAGTCATTTAACCAATTACTGAGTGAGAGTGCCCTCAACAGTGTGAGAGAAGATCAACAGAGAGCCAGACGTTCAACAGAGTAAGAGACGATAGCCAGAGAATCATTATTATTATTGTTAAATCATTTATTTCCATCGTCTGCCAATGGGTTTCCAATATTTAGGAAATAAATAAATTCTTCACAGCTCATCTCTAGGGGCCGCCCGTTCGGATTACATGGAGCGAAATATTATTAACAATAGTATAATCTGTGGACACACAGAAAATGTTTATTTTGACAAAATAATTCCGACTACATAGCGTTGAGAAAACCAGTGACACGCGGGGTTGAAAAATAAAAAATACTTGGGGTGGATATATAACAAAATACATGGGTGTGGAAAATAACAAGTACATGGGTTGGGAAATCACGCATGCATGTGGTTAGAGTCCCGAGAACATGGGGTTGGGACATCAAAATGTGCTAACATATTATAATGAGTAGTCTTCATTATTGTACGATGACAAAGATGTGAATGGACGACATGAATTATACAGAAAATATGAATACAATATAGGGTGGGGAAATCGAAAAGCGCTAATATATTGTAAAGATGGGTCTAAGCCATTGTATTAATAATGATGAATATGCGACATAAAATACATACCAAACAACTGAATATACATTATACACACTTCAAGACCGCTAGGAAATTATTGAATGAATGAAAATCAGAATAATACAATGCTGGAGTCCACAAATCGGATGAATATACTTCTGTTATAGAGGACAAAGCAAAATATTAGCTTATACGGCAACGATTGTATCATCAAAAATGGTACGGTAATTGTTAGAAATATTTCAATGAATTATATTAAAATCGAACTAGCCTTTGTCAAAGTTAGAAGCTGCCTATCGTTCCTCGAAAAGACTGAGTTCGTATTTTAATTATACTAAAACGATTGGAACATTTAAAACATACACATACACAAAACGCCAGTGAACACTTATGGTAATTGGCAAAGAGAATTGTGATCGGCAGCAACCTAGATAACATATGTATCGTCAGAGTAAAAACGTTTAGATGGTGTCTCAATGTTGAGAGTTATGGTGGTGGTGGTTTCGGACATGCTCAAGAACATAATGCATTTTCTGGTTACTGGTATTATGCATTAAGCTTGTGTTTGTGGGCAAAGTAACCGTTTTGAATTGATCGGTTCATTAGACCTATTCCTGAAGGACGTGTTGGATTCAAGATTTTTGAGGCTTGTTGGGAGGTTGTTCCAGGATTTCGGTCTAGTGATCGAAAAAGCTCGACAGGCAGTTTCTGGTTTCCTGTGTTCAAAGTGCAGAGTTTCATTATTCCTTGTGAATCGATTGTTCTTTGCACTTCGAGAATATATGTGCCTTTAATTGCCGGGTGAATGCTTTCTAGGTCTTTCTGATCGACTCATGGAGTGCCAGTTTGTTGTCGATATTGAGCCACTGTAATTTTTCGAGGAGAGGACTTACGTGGTCTCGTTTGCTGTAGTTACCATCGCATGTTATTCGTGCCGCAAAGTTTATACGACGTTGCACTTTCTATTTTTTAGTTTTGGTGCATTTCCCCCAAATTGAAAGACAGTAGTTAATGTTAGAAAATATTAAAACATGGACAATCAGTAATCTTGATTTGAAATCCATTTTTTTTTTCAGAGCTTAGGAACAGAAGTGTTCCATTCAATTTGCAACACAGAGTAGTTACGTGGTGTTTGAAGGAAAGATCGGGATCAAATCCTACTCCCAGACGTATAACTTAATATTCAACAGGAATGTCAGACTTGCCTATCCTGCTAGATAAATTCATTGGAACTGCTTTTCTTTTCGAGTTCGAGGCGAACAAGATGGATTTTGTTTTTTCAGAATTGAGCTTGAGTTCATTTTCGTCATAGCAAGGTTTCAGATTAGTTACGGCTGTCTCAGCGTCATCTTTCAGGGCATTCAGATCTGACGGTTTTCGGGAAAACAATAATTGAACATCATCGGCGTGCATTCCCATTTTTGCTTTTTTTTTTGGTAGTATTCACTCGATGTCATTTACAAAAGCCAGGAACAACAAAGGGCCCAGTATCGAATCTTGAGGGACCGCAAAGGCAACTGTGGCCTCATTTGACATAGTTGCGATTTATCAGATAACTTTCGAACCTAAGTAGGGTCTACTCCGATGTTGCAGAGCTTGCCAAAAAGAATTGTATGGCTTACACTGTCGAATGCTTTCGATAAGTCTAGCAATACCAGCAGAGATATCTGCCCCTCATCAAAGTTTTTATACAGATCTTCAGTGATGCTCATAAGTGCGTCGTCAGTTGACAATTTTCGCCGATAAACATAGTGGCAGTCATTGAACAGCATGTTTGATTTAGGGTAATCAATCAATTTGGTAGATATTACCTTTTCTAGAATCTTGGATAGGACAGGCAGAAGACTGATCGGTCTAAAGTCGGATGGTTTATTCTTGTCCCAGATTTATGAATTGCTTTTATGATTGCATGCTTCCAGATCTCTGGAAAAGTTTTACATGCTATGGAGTTGTTGATAACTGTACTGATATAAGGCAAGGTAACTATAAGGCCGTCTTTCAAATATTGTTGGGCTAAACCATCTATTCCTGTAGAACTTGTGTTCCTCAATGCAGATACAGCTCGTTTACTGCGTGTTGCGATACTTGCTTTGGTTTCCATTTGACATTTGCTTCTTGGTCGCTGTCTCCATCAAAAGATTTTGGACTCCATGTATCTGTCGCGTCGATCTGAAATCTTTGATAAGCTTCCTGGGTTACTTCTTCAAAAACCTGTTTCGCAACTCCAGCGAAGTAGATGTTAAACTTCTCTGAAGTTGCTTGAGTATTTGGATAAGTAGACGAGGTGATCTTTTTTTATAGGGAACAATTCTTTCCAGTTGATTCCACGTTTCTTTCTGATTGTTTTTGCACTGTTCTGGTTCTTCATGATGGTATTTAATTTTTGCCCTTCTGACTTCTCGTTTGACTCTTCTATTTTGAATTCAAAATAATTCTAACCATGTGATGCTCTGTTTTTTTCTGCGTTTGAAATATATTTTAAGTGCAATTTTGTTTCCAAGTTTTACTGTAATCCATTTAACCGGCATGCTTTTCATTGTTTTAGTTTCCGTTGTCGCCACAGCGTTCAGAAATGTGAAAAGATAGTCTGTGAGTAATTTTCTTGTGTAATGTGTAATGTATCGGTTGTATCATCTCGACGTTTGACACTAGTTCTGCTCTGAAATTAATCGAGGTGTTATTTCTTTTTGTACGACAGGTTATTTTGTATACTTGTTTCTTATCTTTTTTGATGTTGATGGTGCAGTTTATTTCATGGTGGTCCGAGAAAGAATTGAGCTCCACGTCTGTGGTAGCAATGGAAGACGGATTGTTACTTATGAGCAGATCCAATACAGTTTGGGATTCGGGAGTAATTCTTGTTGCACTTTTTATGAGCTGATGCAGCCCGAGTCTGACTATAATCGGCTTCATATTGTTGGATTTCAATTTCAATTGATCATCATTGAAATCTCCCAAAATGTACAGCGTCTTTCCTAAGCGGATAGATTCTCGAAATCTTTCTTCGATGTATTGAAAACACTTGCTTTGGGTGGTCTGTAAAGAGAACCAACATCAAACGATCTGTTTTTTTTTCGTACCTGGATGTTCTCCCAAAGGTCATCAACTTCATTGCTGTCGTTAAGCATTACTTGAGAAGAGTTATATTCTTCTCGTACATAAATCACGGTTCCACCTCCTTTCCTTTCTCTATCTTTTCTATAAACATTGAAGCCGTCAATCTCGATGAAGGCAGTGTTAATGTCAGATTCCAGCCAGGTTTCAGTCGGACATAGAATGTAAGTTGAGTCCTCCTTCATCATCATTTTGATGTGATCCATCTTTGTTCATAAGCTTCTAACGTTCATATGTTTAATCACGATATTATTTAGGTTCTAATGGGTATTTACAGACATGGTTTGTGCCTCTAGTCACCTTGAACAGTTTGTGCCTCTGGTCATTTGTTTTTACTTACAGGACAGTTGTTGTCACTTCGGGATGATTGTAGAGGCATCTCTTCATCGAATATGGATGCATCATTTGCAAGTATTTACAAGTGTTTGCAAGTGTAGGAAGACAACAACAGGCATATTGACCCAAACTAGGATGCCTTATGATAGCAAGAGGGTTAGTTCTGGAGTAGAACGTCTTGGAGGCCTATTGACCCAAACTTGGTTGCCTTTTGATAGCAAGAGGATTAGCTCTGAAGAAGAACGTCTATGAGAGCTTTGTGTGCCATTGTGGTAGTACAAAGGAGAATACCTATTGAAACACTGCACATTTGTTTCCACATGCTTGTTTCGCTTCGCTGTAATATTTTGTTGTTCGAAATGTGGCTCCAGAGGGTGGGTTGGTGCAAGACTACTAAAGTGGTCCTCTTTCTTGGCCACAAATATCGAGTATTGAGCTGCTTCATCCCTCTTAAGGTTGGTCGGATTAATTACAGTTTTCGTTACGATGTCCGGGTTTGTTTCATCTAAGATTGTGATTTGTATTTTGAGTGCGTTGCTGAGAATTGCGGGGCTTGGATTGCCCAAACTGCTATTGTATTCTTTGTTATCAGAATACTCTTCTATCGCGGAGAGGAACCTATCATCTTTTTTATACTCAGTGTAGGCTTTGTAGTCTTCTATGTTTTTGAAGGATTCCTCCATTGCTTTAGTTTTTATTACCTCTAAGATGTTTTCGTCGTCAAGTCCTGTTTGTTTTACTAAGGATCCTTTCACCGCGTAAATCATACTATGTCCGTCTGCTAGTGTTGATTGTCTTTTTAATCTTAAATCATTGAGAATGGTGTCGATGTTGGTGTTCCTGGGGAATTGCTGCAAGTTTTCCGTCACCTGCATTGACATTTGTTCATCCGGTTTATTGTTTCTTGTGTCAGCAACACCACCCTCATTTAGATTTTTAATATGCTCTTCAGCAACACTCTTACTGACGTTATCTAAGAATCTGGTTTCTAATTCTCGAGTGCCATTGTTTGTATGTTTGGGATATCCTGCTCTCGGTTCTCTTCTTTGTGGTTGAGGGTAGGTTGGAGCAGGGGAGACCGAACAGAACCAAGGTTAAGAAATTTAGATTGGTGATTGAAGATAGGCATGGCTGAGGATGGCTGAACCGTGCTAGAGGAAGCAATAGGTGGAGAGGGGTAGTATATGGGAGGGATTAGCGGGATAGATAGAGTTGGAGTTTGGGATGAGGTTAAAGAATGGTAGCGGAGGTGGGAGCTTGGGGAAAGAATGGGTGGAGGGGGGTAATATATGAGAGGGATTAGCTGAATAGGTAGAGTCGGAGTTTGGGCTGAGGTGAGGGAATGGTAGCGAAAGGGAAGGAATGGGGCTGTGCTGCAAGCACAGTTAGACGAATTTGTGTGAGTAGTGTAGAGTGGAGGAGGAGGGTAGGAGAAGAAATGAGGAGGCGCTGATGGAACGCTATTGTTGCGACCGTGTTGAAAAGGCGTTGCATGGGAGCTGATTGTGTGGGGATGATAAGGAGTCACTGATTGATGATTTTTAGTTAGGATTTTAGTTTGGAGATGACGAGAGGGCGCTAGGATGTGAGTTGTCTGCGAGTAGATGTCCTTTGCTGACGTGTGATGGGGTGATGATACGAGATGATGGTCATATGATGGAGGGCAGTAGAGGAAGGGAGGAGACCAGGGTAATGATTGCTTGCTTCTGACATTGTTATAGTATAGGGATGGCAATACCTCAACCCTCTGAGGAACGTGACGTGCTACCGTGTAGAAGAATTTGATAATTCCACTATTGTTTAAACTAGCATTCTCCGAATGAAATCGTTTGTCGGAGGCACCAGTGAATTCGTCTCTTAGTTTGCCTCTTGGGATAACTTTGAGCCTCAAGGAATGACAAAGACTCATGAAACGGCGCCTCTGTTCCATTGTTTTCAGATTGAGGGGTTCTGCCATGTACATCTTAGCATTTTAGTTTTTCGTTAAAATTGCGGTTGTTATCTTTACTACTATTTCATTTTCAACGTAGTCCGTGACCACAATACTGTAATTTTTGAATGGATTTGCGCTTTCAATGTTTTTAGACAGAGCCCCATAGTCGTTAATATTCATCTTTTCATAAGTGCATCTATCTGAAAGGTCGGATGTTTGCCCATTTTTCAAGAGGATATCACCAATGAGTATTGTCTGAGGGGTCTTGGTATTTTCTGTTGACCCGTTACTGGTGCCTGATGCTTCACAGTGAGCCGGCTTTGCTGTTGCGGATTTTTATGTTGAGGTGACGATTGAAGGTTCTGTATCGGAAGAATATATGAGAGGTATGGACTCAGTTTCAGAGGTACAAGGGGTGGGAGATGGAGAGCTCAGCAGCGTTGGGTGTGGAGAATGTATCCCACATGCCCGGCACGGAGAAGAAGTTAGTGTATGTATGCATATGTATGTATGTATGTACTTATGTATGTATATATATATATGTGTATATGTATGCTTATGTATGTATACATTTTGTGAACCATCTTGCTTTCAGCGTGGGTGCCCGTTTCTTGTGTTGAGGTTTGGGAGGAATGTGCAGAGTCTACCGCCCTCCCTTCCCCTCCTTTTCCCCAACTGCCTGAAGGGTTTCCAGTACGCGCTTTTTGTAAGATGTTTTTTCCCTATCGTTTAAAAATGCAAGTCTTTACTGCCTAGTAGCCCCTGTAGTGGGCGAAGTTATCCTAATGTATACAT
>SDVV010040687.1:0-10511 GCA_016164225.1 Gammarus roeselii | reverse complement strand
AAATTCAATCTGATCAATGTTCGACATGTGCGTCTGTAAGATTCCGAGAGTATCTTCAAAATGTGCAAGCTCACAGTTTGGTGGTCTATAGACTATTATTATTATTATGGGTTTCTGCTTTTCAACTTTACCAGGAAGACACTCGCAGTAATCACTGGAAAACCTCAACTCTTCACAGCTTCCAAGACCCTCTTTCACACAGACTCCAATACCACCACATTTCCTATTGGTGCGGTCGTGTCAGAAAAAAATGTAATTATCAATAAATAACTCAGCTGGTTCAACATTTCCATTTAGGTGTGTTTCAGTTAAGCCAATGAAGAGTGAATCACTACCAGATAGAATATCTTGGATCAACTTTATTTTGCCATATTGGCTGGTGTTGAGAAGGCCTTGTAAATTTAGAGGTGACACTTTTTCAATTCATTTTGGTTGAATGCTCTTGTAGAGAGTGTTCCCTCTATTGACTCGGTGTTGGCAGCTCTCTTACCAGTGAGAACTTTGGTTTGCAAGGGCAATGTGGGAGACTGTCCAGAGTTTCTTTAAGAGAATTTGTCTTGTGTGACTGGTCAGCACTGCAGTGGTGATGGCCATGTACCACTGCAGATGGACTTACGTGGCCATCACCAAGTGGGCACCCGCCATCACAGGTAGGCCTGTCTCTGCCATCACAGGTGGGCCTGTACTGGTCACTGTAAGAAGGGTGACCTCCTGTTGGCGCCGCGAGAGGAATCCATTGGGCACGGTTTGGAAGCGCGTGTCGTGTAATAGAGAGGCTGTTGGTTGACCCAACCCCTTTGTCCAACGTGGTTAATGTTTGGGTGTTGCTGTGGGTTGCTCAGATTGGTATTTCCTTGTCTGCTGGCTGCAGTAGTTACATCTTGCTGTGAGCTATTCTGATTAGTGTTTAATATGTTGGAACGAGCTCAGTGGTCTACCCTTTTCTTGTATCAGAGAGGCCCCCATTCAGAGGAGCGCACATATCTGCGAGGCATCGGTCACAGATATGTGCGCTCCAGCAAAATTGAATGATTTCTATCCACACCACCCAAAAAGTTGGAACGTCGTTCGTGTTAAAATAAGCGAGGCTCCACCACAGCTGTTTGCCATGACTCAATGTAGTATTGCACAAAGACTGTCTTATCCATCTATTTGTGACCAAATTTTTAGAAAATGGAGATGGAGAGCTCCATTTAATTGCGATTCACAGGCCTGGTCACATGAATGTTTTGCTCAAGCCGGCTGTCAGCATTAGACAAATACAGCCGTGTGCCACAAATTTGACTTCCTGACAGCAGTCTTTAACTGACGCTGTCGGATATTTTAATACACAATGAAAACAATTTTCACATTGCATAATTTACCTCCTACACATAATTGTTGACCCCATTTCGCCAGTAGATATTTCACTGGAAAGTTTTGTAAACGATCACCGATCCGGCTCAAACCCCAACTATGACGTTTTTTGCTTTCTTAATATTGAAGAATGCCACCTAATTTCTCTTTGGAAGTAGCTCATTCTTGAGTATTTACTTAAATATGCCCAAATAACAACACGATATTGCCGCTAAATAGGTGATTTGATTACGTTTATCCGACCTCGAGCAGCTCTCTGTCACTCACTGTCGCGATACGACCAGATTATTGAAAACAAGTTACGTGAACGGACGGTCACAGGAACGGAAAATTTGTGTGATCGAAGTGATTTGGTCGTCACAAAGAGACGTCTAAACCGACACTGATAGTGCTACATCAGCGAGCGTTGATTGTTTCTTTGACCGTTGATGCTGCAGCTTGCTATGGCACAAAATATAAAGTTTGCAACAAGTCTGTTTGTGTCTAAACAAAAGACAATCACCCAGCATAGCTCCAGAGCAAGCAATGAAGCTGTTAATAACTCTGATGATATCTTCCCCTGATGTCGAGGTTCATCCCGGGAATTATCGGATACGGTTTCGACTATGTTGAAAAACACACATATGATGAAGCGATGGGTACACGCAGTAAAGTACCTTTAGTCATAAATGAGACCTGGGAAAGAAAGGAGCCAGCTCACCCGTACCAGTGTCCTTCAACAGTTTACCGCCTACGAAGGAAACATGGTCACCCAAGTCAGTGTACTAAGCAAAAATTGTTCCTGCCATATTCGCTCAGAAACCAACTCTTGTAGGCACGATGGTACAACGTTGCAGTACCTAAATGACGGATTGCACGGAAGCCCACTTTTGCGTGCATCAAGCGGGATGCACACAACTTGCGCTGCATGAAACTTTATTCAACAATCACATACGACCAAATGCCTAAATTCAAGTTGTAATCCTTCGGTAAATCATATGCGCCTTCTGATGAATTGCATAGGGTTTAAATGCCTTCAAGTAACATAATTCTATGCTGCGAAAAACACTTCGAATGAACAGCAACTAAAGAACACCAAGAGCCGGCAATTTCTAACAAGTGAATTCTTTTAAATAGACTTAAATATAACAATGTGTAATTACAAATAGATGAAACCAAGTTTCTTTAAGAAATCTGTGTTCCATCCAATCCTGACACACCTCATACCAGTATAGGTTTCTGCTATCAAGAGTTAGATCGCAATGAATGAGTTATTCCCTATCTATCCTTCAGTATTTCGGTCCTCCGCATGGAGGCCGCCACGTGGCTGTGGCCGGTGGCTTGGCTTCACCCACTAGCGTTCATACAACTGGTTTTGCCGCCTCCACCTATACAACATCCTTGATGTGACTGGTCCCAATCTGTTATGATAAACGAGATTTTATCTCTTCTGTGAGACCTGTAAATTTTGATGTCCATCGGGATGGATACTCGGACTTTTTTATTCCTTACCTTCGTTTTGGACATCAGTTGTGGAACTCCGGTACACTAAGCAAAAAATAACCCTCTATGCTCATGATGTTCAACTGCTTATCATTCGCCGGTGAAGTATTTTTTTTAGCTTAAGTAAGATGCAGAAACAGTGTTGCCTTGCAAACATTTGTGGTATACATTAAATGGGCCCAAAGTTAATTCAGATGAAACCAAGTGCATTATCCAAGGATCAGAAGCAAATGCACCTGGATTACCCGACAATTTTGTTGTTGACTGTTTGGTCGCAGAAATCCATCTTGGTAACAGTGTCCAAAGTTTTGTAGTTTTGATTGATCCCAATATTAGCTTCAGACACCATGTGGAAAAACTTTACTTATGACTTATGAGTCTCAATCAAACCAAAAAACAACTATTTTAAAGTGAAATTTCTCGTAATCAATGCTCTGATTTGTTTCGTGGTCAAACTACTGTCCGACCATACGAAGAAAATGTACGATAGCATTGCTCTATGATATCCAACGCTGCCTAAACTTCACGCCCAAAGGTAGCGAACGACGGAAATTATAGGAAGGCTGGTTAAACAAAAGGAACGGCTAGATTTTTGAGAAGCTTTACATTTGCATGGAAATTGCTACTTCATCAACGCGTTTAATATCAACGCGATACAATAGACCGGGTGTAAATGAATAGAGGCAGAAAGTTTTGTATTTTTGGTTACTCATGAAGCTCATCTATTCAACAGCAATGTTGATCAAAGAGCCACACGGACATGTGTCCTGAGTTCTGTGTAGGATAATGTAGCGAAAAAAACTGTTAAACTCACATTTGAGCATTAAATTATTGTGAACCTTCCAGACTAAAGGTGCGCAGACAACACATTAAATAAATTATATCCTGGTGGCTTGCACAGTTTTCTAGGCTTGGGCAAGTATGGAGCAGATGTGCGGTACTGCCCTCCTCCTCCTGGTATGTTGTGAGGCGTTATGGTGAATACTCGAGTACTAGACAACCGATAGTCTGTAAGAGAGCTAGCTAAGTTGCTGGTGCGCGCTATTCATAGTTATTAATATCCTCTGATGAGGGAACAGGCCATTTGATAGGTTCTTGACCATTTTTTTAATTGAGCTGGATTACTGCCAGCGCTCCGCTAATTTGTTATTGGTACCGGATACTGAGGTGATACTTTTGAACCTTTTAAGGATTGGAGTGTGTCCTGGTTTTGGCGTCTGGAGGTATCTGGCATTCCCTTAGTGGTGGTGATCGTTGGCTGCTAGCGGATGGTTTACAAGTGTTTACAAGAGTAGGAAGACAACAATAGGCCTATTAGCCCAAACTAGGTTGCCTATTGGTAGCAAGCGGATAAGTTCTGAAGTAGAACATCTAAGTGAGCATAATGTGCCATTTTTTTTCATAATGTGCCATTTTTTTTCGAAAAAACATCAATATGTAGATCTTATCGAGCCGCGACTTAATCGTTTTGATTGTATTGCTGTTTACAACCTTTGCTGGAAGTTTGTTCCATTCTTCGACAACTCTATACGTTAAGAAATTGCACGTGATGTCGAGTGATAAACGCTTCACAACAGTTTTGTATCCATTGTTCCTAGTCACTCAGTTCGTATCTAGAGTGAAAAGGCTTTCACGGTCAACGTTTACCTTACCCTTCATAATCTTCCGCACTTCGATCATGTTGTCTCTGACTCGAAGTTTCTCAAGCATATAAAGATTGAGTTCACGTAGCCTGTCTTCGAACGATTTATTCCGCTGAGAAGAGATGAGTTTGGTAGCTCTACGTTGAACCTTTTCTAATTTAATACCGTATTTTCTGAGATATGGAGACCCCAACATTTCGAATGAAGGGGTGTGAAGTGAGGGGATCTTTAGAGGAAGTATAGGTATGGAGCTCGCACTCAGGCTCAGAAGTTGAAGCTATCCGGAGGTAAGGTGGCTGAAATCCCACCAACCAATGAGAGAGCAGCCTCGTATGCTGGCTGTCCCGCCCATCCCACCAGCCAATGAGAGAGCATCCTTGACCGCTGGCTGTCAGCCACCATAATGCGAGAGTCAATGAGAGAGCAGCCTTAGCCGCTGGCTGTCAGCCACCATACCTCCGGCTGGCTTCAACCTCGGTTCAGTCATGGAACCTGCGTGCGAACTTCATTTTAACTACCTCCAAGGAGGGGATGGTCGAGTGAGGCAGCGACTGCGTGGTTGGATACTCTGCTCTAGATTGTTCTGGCTTGTTCTGTGGCAAAACTCCGAAAACAGGTTAGGTGATGGTGTGGTATGGATGACTGTATTGTGTAGCAGCCAGAATTATATCTGGAGGCTTTACGACATACTTTACACTTTGTCCTAACACAATTTAATATTCAAAAATATAATGGCACGATACGTTTCTGTGAATAGTTGCCAATATTTAGAAGGTGAATGTATCGACTAGAAATATTATAAGGAAAGGGGCATGGACAACGATTTCAGAAAAACACAGACTGGTGCGATGGCGTTCCAAGTCTCAGGTCCAAAAAACATCAGCACTCGGCCAGCTGACGTTTGAAACTCCATCAATTCATCTTCTTTGTACCACTCTACTTTTCCCCCGTCAGAAACTGATAGCAGAAGAAAAAGATCTTCGTAGGTGGAACATATGTATGCAGCTGTAAGATTTAATAGATAAGGGACATCAAACCTTCACAACATGACAAGCTCCAAATTAAAACCACCTACACCATTGAACTTTTCTCATTGGGTCACAGGATTGAGTGCCTTTCAACGGCATCCATCAGCTGTCACGATAAAAGAAATCCACGACGCCACGCGTAAGTTGAACTCATCCGTTTTTAACTACTTGTTAGGATGTAATCTACGTGAATATGTTGGGGATCTCATCTGAGAAAGCAAACTATCAGGCAATTGCAAGAATTTCCCCAAGGTGGCCAGTGTGTGGTGACACAGGGTAGCTGCGAAGTCACTTGTAATTCGATATTTGTTAGGATGTAATTCATGTATACATGTATGATCTAGTTTTTAAGAAACAATCAAATATAATATCGGCCACGTGACAAGAGTTTATTTTTAAGGAATTGAATTTTGCAATCTCACTTTGATCGAATCGACAAACCTTTTAAACAGAGTTTCATACTGTGTAAGATGAACAAAAATTTCCTCTTGCTATGTATTGTAAATTATATTAGCTCGCTTTGAATGCCTACCTTCGTCATAAAAATATATAGCACTATTTTCCGTATACTTCTATACACGTTGAATGAGCAATTTTGTGCAGTTGTGTTTGAATACAAAAACTGCACTTACGATTTGAAACTTTCGACATTTGTACATGCAGCCCTTCTTCTTGTTCTGTAGTGTATTCTTGTTGAGTAAAGAGGTGGCACTTTAATCTACTCGGGGCGACACATTCACTCCACTATGAGCTAGCAATATGTAAGAACGATCCCTGTATATTTGGACATGCTTTTGCATCACAATGATATATTTTCCTCTTTATGTGTACGACTTGTAATTACTGATGGAGTAGTGCGATTCTTTGTACATGTTGTTACTGGTGCGGGACGGCAGGTCCTGTTTCCTTTTTGAGTCATAAGTTTGCAGTGTTTCACTCAGATCTAGAAATATAACACAACTAAAAACTTAAAGTAAGTTCGAATTCCGTTGTTATACTTGTTATCTAATGAATGAATATAGTCATAGATTTATAATTCGCTATTTGTGTACATTTTTTTTATGTAACGCTGGGAAAAATTAAACATTTCTCGAGGTGGCAAAACGTAGATACATCCGCACTGCATGCACTAGTGACATGGAACGCCTGAAAATACTTGTATCTAAAATATTTTTAGCTATTGTGGAAACTGGAACGGATTCAATTGTTTCATTGAACTAACAAACTTCATGTTAAACAAAATACCTCATTAGATAAAGCAGTACTCATGCTTTATTGTGTCTAGTACATGACTACCGCGTGGTATCTCGGGGATAATGCATTTTTTCACCCTCTGAGTCTGTTGAGGTGTGTTCACCAACGAACACTGTCTTCTTCCCATCGATCACCAGAGCTGCGGACTGCAGTTCAAATAGGTATGCCTGCTCGAGCGCTGATCAAATATCTTACTACCGAAATAGGGCTTTCTTCTACCGGGCCTTGCTGCCGTGTTTTGCTTCGTGCGTATTTGTATGAAGCTCAGCACGAGAGGCAGCCCGATTATGGGGATGGTGTTGAGGTGGTGTACGAGGGCAGTGAGATTCGAGTACAGCGAGTGTTGGCTGGAGGGCAGTGGAGTACAAGTTTTGCTAGTGTAGGTATGGAGGGCATCAAGGTATGGTTATAGGGATCATGTTGCGTCTAATAAAGAAGGTTAGAGAATGAGAAAACGAGTCGCGCCAAATAGTGCTCTACGGTAGTAGCGTGTTGGCCACGCTGGCCCTAGGTTGAGAAAAGAACCAGAGCTTTATGTTCACATGCGTGATTCATAATATGCACTTACTTGCGTACAGTGAGATGACAATCAAGTAAAGTGCAAGATTGCGAAGAGGAAACCATTACAATTATTCAATTGATCTCATACCTTCTAAATACAACTTAATAGGCGTGTTACGATCGAACTTCCACGGTTGCGATATTTGGGTAAAGCATGGTTTATATGATGAAACCTTGGTTTTATAATAGTCTTTTTGTAACAAGTAACAAGACAAAAGTTACTCAATCAGTAGAGTACTGAATATAAATTGATTGTCATAACGGACACAGAATACAAATGGGTAAAGGTACGGAAGGTTGAATAATTGTATTATGGTGTAAGACAAGCGTAGAGTAGAGTGGGGGGGGGGGGCTACGACCGATGGCTGTGCCCAAGGGCAAGTCTGTGTGCCCTCTGTCGCTGCTGGCCAGAGTCTATCACCGACGGCCGCAGCCGCTCACAAGTGTGTGTCTTTGCCCTCTGTCGCTCGAGGCTGCCCTGTATAATATGTGGGAGGGGAGGGCCATCTTCATGAGTATGAACGGATCCTTCCAATGAGGGAGAGGATTCACCCTTTTGGGTCATCTAAGAGGCGGGGCGTCCTACTGCTCCCACCTTATTGGTAAATATCCACTAACGGATTTTGTGGGCTCCTCCCATCTTAAAGCAATAAAAAATAACCCTGCCTTAAACAGTGTTATGGGATCTAGTCTCCCTTCCCCCTATCGCTGACACGCAAATGGCCCTCACTCATCAATGTCTCCTCCGTTACCCGATCCACAAGACGGCCACCTGCCTTTTTAAAACAAACATCGGAGGGGAATTAAATATATGATAGGCAAGGGACCTCCATCAAATTTGAGCTAAGAGTTAACAGGCCTAAGTCCTACACTGTTTCTAGGGACACTCTTTACGCACCTCCCGAATGTTGGTTAGCCAAGTTTATAAATCTGTGTCAGAGGAGGCCAATCATAAAAGGCGTGCCTCTCAAGATTATCTCTAGCTGATTAAAAAAATGGCAGAAAGCCAACGAGCTTGTACTGCTTATTAAGCTTTCAAAATCGCATAAAGTGTCGTCCAGAGAAACAGATCAATAGACCACGAAGGATCTGTTTTTATCATAACTCAGTAACCACGTCATGCATGAGTTTCCCTCAACGGTGAATGATGCCGTGACACCATTTCAGTGCGTTGGGGAACAACTAACAAAGTTCAAGAATTGCATAACGTATGGAAACAGAGTAGTAATTCAAAAATGTCATCGCTGTAGCGTATTGAAACAATTGCACATCCATCATCTTGGTATATCGACCATAAAAGTCATTACCCCCTCACTAGTGTGGTATTCAAAGTAAGACTAAGAAATAAATGACTTTATACAAGCTTGCTCCGCAAACTTGTATGAAACAAACTTCAATGAGTAAAGGGCCGAGAATAATACATAAATTATCAAAACTTTGCTGCGATTACTTCCTGAATGAAGTTATTCTAGTGATAGTATGTGCTTTGACGTGAAACTTCAACGCAGAAGTAGTCATAAATGTCAGTTATGATGTTGTTGTAGAGGTGCTAGACTCACTATTCCCTCATTTCTAGATCAGACAATAGAAGCTCAATCACGTTGAAGTGTTTCAAAATTACTTAGCATGGAGAGGGATTGAACATGTTCGTTCACCGGCTTACCATCCCAGTTTGAAAGATAAAGTTGAGCGAAAGGTCGGTGTAATAAAGAATGGACTTTTAAAAGCGTCAGGTACTGCAAAACAGTCTCCGTCACGTATTGTTGCAGTCCCGTAGTATAATCCACATCGAGTGATTATGATTGTCACTGCAGTATTGCTCAGTAGTAGAATCAATATAACAGAGAAGCGGTGTAATAATCCAAGATATGAAATACTGATGATATAAATAATTCCAGTTAGGAGACCATGCATGTTCATTTAATTCAAAAGAAGGTTCAAAGTGTCTTGGAGCGGCTGTACGCTAAAATTGGGCCTATATACGTGCAATGTATGCACATATAATTAAGATGTCATGTGAACATGACATCTTGAACAGCTCTTACAAGCATAAATGAGTGAATACTTCGATGGATGATTGAACGAGTCTGCTGAACGTGTCGGCAATGAGAGAAGAATTGCAATGTGCAATGAGACAGTGAATAAACAGGATGACTGCCTTGACGAAACAAGACCCACTATGTTCGATCAAATCGAAATACAACCACCAAAAAGAGAGACAAGCTAATTCAGACTGTCGGCTAGAGTCGACAGAAACGTTGCTGGTGACAACTCTTACATAGCGGGACCCTTTATAAACGGTTGACACGGTAATTGCCCTTATAAGGGAGGAGATGTATTACGACCATACGTTTAATAAATTAAACTTGCTTTTTGCGCTCTATGTTCAGTTAACTATGAGAAAGCAGGAAGCACGATGTGAATTAGTCGCATGTGGTAATAAGAATTCCACAGGGAGAGATTCACGCCTAATACCAAAGTGATGAAAGTCACACTAAGCTATTCATGCCTAATAAAGAAGCCAAGACAAAGAGACGACGGGTCCCTGTTGAGCGGTTAAGGCGTGTTAGTCATGCTGGCGTGAGGTTGGGAAAGGAAACAGAGCTTACGGGTCCCGCTCATTGGGGTTGAGCGGTTAAGGCGTGTTAGTCACGCTGGCGTGAGGTTGGGAAAGGAAACAGAGCTTACGGGTCCCGCTCATTAGTGTTGAGCGGCTAAGGCGTGTTAGTCATGCTGACGTGAGGTTGAGAAAGGTAACAGAGCTTCATGTACACATGTGTGATTTTTCATTTATATTTATCTGTGTACAACGAAGTGCATTATTGTATAGTGATCGAAGCATTCGAGGGAGTTTTGGCCTTATACTCCTCCTGTATTATCCTGTCCAGAATTGTTCGTGCCAATATTAATATATGAGTGCATTCATGTTGAAATTTTCGGCCTTTATTCCAATTATAACAATGACTACGGACAGCAGTGCTGAACGAGCCTTTTCAAGTATGGATATGTAGGGCAATGGGGTACGAATAAAAGAAAGTGTAAGTGTGGAGATCAGTGGGGGATGAATACAGAGGTGTCAAAATCATGTGTTTAATAAATCAAACTTTTACGGTAGGCTCTCTATTCAGGTCAAGACACAGACACATCGGGTCCGACTATTATACAGATAAATATATAAATTTATATA
>SDVV010040686.1:0-10511 GCA_016164225.1 Gammarus roeselii | reverse complement strand
ATGAACAATATGGCGCACAATAACTACCCAAAAATATACTTATAATGTAACTACACCTTCAATATATAATTTTAACATTCTATAGTTCTTCATAAGTCCGGACCTCCACTCTATGAGGTGCCACGAATTACATATTATGATTACAAAATAAGACCTAGAGTGCGAAATACACTTTCCAGAAGTGCAACGACCTTTTGACTAGAAGCTCCCCTACCCCCTACCCTCAAAATTTGAGCTTCGAGCTTATTTCAACCAACTATGAATAAACATACAATACATGTACAATAACGAAATATAATACCCACTGCCGAGCACCATCCACGCCGTCCGCCTACCCCAACCCAAGGGCATTAAACATGCAATTTTCATAGATTTTATGTAGAGAAAAAAATTACAGCTACATACTCATCCACCACCGCGATACCCCATTCTCCCTCATCCCCATGTTTCTCCAAAAAATCGAGCACCAGCTCCTTTTCCGTCCACAACTTCGATACCCCCCTCTACGCCCCTTAAAATTCCGAACTACAGACTTATTATTACAACCGTTGAATGAATTCAAACTTTTTGTTTCTTCCTGTTATTGTGAAAAAATGTGTATTGGATGGCGGCCATTATGAGGAACAGTATACAATTATTGTACTATAAGAAGTGACGGTGGGTTTTTGTTGAGTATACGGGAAGTGATGCTTCTAGCTGCAGTGATTTTCATGTACTTTCCTTAGTGGCAAATGTTGTGTTGCTCTCAGCATCTTTGGCGCATGAACGCTGAGACCAATTTGCAAAGCTGCTCTGCCACCGCACTTATAAGAGCAGGCACTGATTCATCATTAAGTTACACCATCACCTAACTATAAATTTAAAAATATTTGCATGTTCATCTCACAGAATTAATTATTGGCACTAACACTTTTTATAACCGTATCCCTGCAGGACTGCATCCTTCAGGGATAGCGCCGTCATTGGTGAGGTTCGGTAGCTTCGAGCGATCCTAACGATAATGGTGCTCTGATCAAGTATCGTGTTTCTTTTATTCTTCAATTCGCCGCACTTTCCTGATAAACTTTTGACGATCACCCTCCTTCATCTTCAAACAGTAGCGTGAACTATCAGTTTTATACTGGCGACCGAGTATTTGCTTATTTCCCCTACTGTGGGAGATTTTCATACCTCTGCTTTAAGCATAATCGGATAACGACATGTAAGCGGATCAACCCTTGGTATGAAGAAGGAGCAAGAACATACAGATCTACATTCAGAGGGAGCCTTTTATTCGCGGTCTATGTGTGAGGGAGGCGCATGCACGTGTCATTACTGCCATCACAAATCAGTAAAGATCTGGCTCACTGTTCTCGTTCAGAAACTACAACCACATTGTATACATCTGCTGTCTAAAATATTTAAACTTTGATGGAAAACAGACAAACTGAAAATATTGTTGACATTTGCCAGCAAAGCTCCATCTATGAGTGTACGCGGTTCCATAGTTGAATTTGAGGAAATGATCGTGATGGATTCAAATTGCATAGAACATCCGTTATTTCAAAAAAGTTCACATTTATTTCCATCTGTACAATATGCAGGTATGAATAAGTTATCTGCTTGTGAAATGGTTTGTTTAGTGTTGTTTTCGCAGGCAGAGACACGCGATGCTAGCTTACAGTATATACAGAGGCATTTTGGAACACGATTCCCCTTTCGGGGGAACGTTAGCTCATCAATAGTAATTCATTTAGTCTCTAGTGCGAGGGGAACTTAATTTCGGTGCTCCCTCTTCTTCAAACCCTTTATTGCTGTAATAACACTGAGCTTACTAGCAATAATTGCTGCAGACATCGTTAGCATTCCGCACGCAGTGGCAGTAAATCTTCCCGAATTTCCTGCATTGATTGCAGATAAATCTTCTTTTATTCACTGGGGACTGAAAGGTACTCATTCACTTTAATATACATCAGTATACAAAATAATGCGACCATATATTAATCTAGAAATGATACAAAATCCCAAATTATCTCCTGATTGCAAATACTTACTAATATTGACTGAACTTATCAACTCGAGATATGCAAATTCAGCTCAGGTTGTCGTTGCCGTGGAGTGCGTAAGATCTGAGTGGGCTGAAGGAGCGCAATAATGATCATTGCTTTAGCCAGCGTTGGGTAAGTAACGTTTGACATTACACCACTACAAGCAGATGTGACTGTCTTCTATCTCAGTGGTGGTGACACTGATGAAAGGTCAGAAATTCATCAATATCGTCTGCTTTTTAAGCACATACACCAGTCATTCATTAAGATTTGATCCACGGATATTGCAACTAAAGTTTCACTGATTATCCAATAGGGAAAAAAACATGATGAAAATAACTGGCTCCGATGACTTGTGGCAGATTTCATCTCGTATTATTCTGTGAAATATCTATTAATTGTGGATATTGAGTGAGTTGAGCGGAAGGCGATGCGGCAAGTTACGGGATGATAAATTAACCACGACGATGATCAAATGAGGGTGGCCCAATTATAAAGATATAAATTTAGAAATGATGGAGACCAAAAAATGAAACATAGCATATGACATGAAAAAATAAATTTTAAGGCAGAAAGGAATAGGCTTTACATAGGTTCTCTATGATAAAATTAAACAAATGTGATGCTGTGGATCTTACAGCAACTAATGATTTATTTTCGTTTAACTATAAATCATCATTAAATGCGATAATGTCTAGCGAAAAATTTATTGCGTTGTAGTAAACAAGATAATCTATGAAAGAAAAGATACAGGACTTCGATTCGGTTGAAATTCATTTCTTGATATAATTACATATGATCATCACCCATTCTTAGGGACATGCAATGTTGAAGCATTCTGTTATAGGATTATTACCGGTGAATGGCACTGAAGCGGACCAACACAACACCACGAGAGGAAGAAAATGCAGGAGCGACTTTCAAAATATGATCTTGTTGTATTGTCAGTTTTTATCTAATGTGTCTTTTAGCTATTGAGGTTGCTAGATGAAGGACCAAATAAAAAAGGTCGTACTACTCTGGAATGTTGAGTTCATGCAGTAGTTTTTATATTAAAAAAACTTATGTCGAGCAACTTCAGAACTGCTCCCGCGAGATGGCGAAGGTAGTGACCGACAGAATGACGGTTCTTACAATCCTCCTCGCACCCCAGCACTCGTGTTTGGGGACATGGGCAGAAAGGTGACTGCAGAGCAAATATCGTGTTGAATGAAAATGATTATATATATCCATGGATGAGCAGGTTTAGTCCAGTTCATAACAGTTCACTAGAGAAGTAAAAAAAAATGGTGAGTGAAGTTCCGAGTTTAAATACATACCGTATCAAATACCAGGAAATGAATTATAGGAAGTTTTACCACGATTATAATGACTTTTATTACGATTTAACTTATAATTGGTTTTATCATGATTTAATACAACTTAAATGTATCTTTCAAATGAAATCAGGAAAAAATGCAGATATACTATACACGTGTAGGTTACAGATGCCACATGTATAATTGAGTTCTTAAGCCAGTGAATGAAACGGAGATATGTGTGGTTCCTGTCCATTTTTAATTGATTAAAGATAAGCACAGATCCGCCCACAAATGAATTTTTCGTATATCATGTGATTTGTTGAACCATCAAAATTAGTGTTATGCTATCCTGTGCATTTATTTGGTTCCGACGACAAATAGATTTGAGCAGAGAATCAACTGCCTTACCTTGTTACACAATTTCTACTAAGTATTCATGGTGTCCTCGTAATATTGCCCTGTTGCCTCGTCAACTTTTCGTGACAGGGGTATCTGGATCTGTTTATACAATTAGGCTCAAAAAAGTGCTTATGCATTATTTCTTCAATGTGTAGCACTTAATTTTATTTTTTGCCTTACAGTAGTCCAGCATAGATATGCTGCCCAGTTCCAAAGAAGCGAGCTCCGAAAGGCTGCAACAGAGGACCGTGGATCGGTCTCCCAGCGCTTGTCAAGTCGGTTCTTGAAGGTCATGACGTTGTTACAATTTACGGCTTCGTTGGAAACGGTTCCAGATTGTTGGTATATTGACTGGAAATGGGTTTTCGGCGAATCATGTTCTGAAGAGATTTTTAATCGAAATTTTGTTCATTGTTTCTATTCCGTTGACTATAATCTCTATCAAAGCGCCCTATAAGGCGGACAAGTAAACCCATTCAAATATTTATAAAAATTTAAATATTTATAATAAAACCATTCAGGGATACCGGCATTATTTTTTTCAAGTCTTTGTATGTATGTCTTGGATCTCAGTTTTTTTCATCCTTTTCTGTCATTCGGTGTCGAATTCGTTCCATGCTGTAGATATCCCGCCAGAGGTGAATGGATCAGAATTCGATTGCATATTCCAAATTAAATATTACTAGTGGATCTTACAATGGAAGCATAATGTCGATGTGCTTGTAGGGAAAAGTTCTAAAATGAAGCCAAGTGCTCCATTGTGTTTTTTAAATTTGGCATCCACTTGGCTTTATCATCTGATATCATTCGTTGGCAATATTCCAAGACCTCGTGGCTGTTCCACTTCAGTCAAGTACTGTTCTGCTATCACGTAGTCGCATTTTTTATTTTCATGTTCCAATGGGCATAACTGGGCCTTTCTCAACATTGAAGTTCATCTGCCGTTGACAGCCCACACGACTAATTTACTGAGGTCGCTCTGAATAGGTATGCAATCCAGCTCGGAGTTTGTTTTACAACAGAGTTTGGTGTCTTCGGCCAACTTGGATATCTTGCTAACGATGCCGATGTCAAAGTCATTGTGGCACTCCAGATGCAGCCGAAGCCCACTGATTTTTGTACCTGGATGGCATGTTATTCTCGCTATAATTAGTCTTGTAAAGGTCTTGTCGGCCACAGACGTTAGACTGTTGTTCTGAAACAACATGACTCTGGCGTGCGTACTTACAAATGAAGTATAAAGTCTAAACTTCCGATTCCATCGCTAAGGCTTTTGAAATTGGCTCGTCTGAAGTTGTAGTTATATTTTGCTGGTTCACATACGATTTGACGTGTAGTAATTTTGAACTCAATGGTATATTGTTACCTAATTTATTATTTCTTCTTCCGTCGATAAAACAAGCTCTATTAGTTCTAGTTCATCCACATATCAATTCAGTTTCTCGCCATTGACTACTCGCATCATCCTGTCACCCTGCCCTGGGTTTCCCGTGTTGCCCAGTTCATGATAAGGAGGTTAGTTTACCCCAATATTATCGTTTCATACGAGGATGAGATTATGCAGTAGCAATTCGTCACATAGATCATCTTCTCCAATTACTGTTGTTCCCGAATTTCGGTACACCATTGCAATTTGGCTGGACAGAATGTCTACATGGATTTTCTCGTATGTTGTAGTTGCTATGGTCCTGCGAAGTACTGGACGAAGGCTCCCCTTCGGCGTACAACATTGATACTTTTCCAATTGTATTTGGAGTAGGTTTGTCTACTTTGAACGTTCTGAAACCTCAAAAATTTATTTCCGGTGATCAATTTCGGTCACTCATGTCCAGCCATGACTAGTAAATTCCGACAATTTCATATTGATTTGTTTTCACTATAACTAAGAGAAGTTTATTTTAGACATCAGCTATTGTACGTTACATATGTCTGATATTGTGCTCTTCTAACCTTGGTTTTGTTGAATAACGCCAGCACTGTGTGCTGTCTGGTCTGTGGCATTCCGTGCCGTAGCCTTATATCCTTCCTTTCTCTGTTCATGTAGATTCTCTGCTACGTGATTCCGCTAGTTATGTTTGTATCGTCGTTTAGCTTGCTTATGTTAAGCAGTCTTTTCCCAGTCTTGGGGTTTCGCTTGTTTCTTGTTTGTTGTGCGCTGTTTTCCGGTTCTGGAGCCTCGATTATTTATTGCGTATCATCATCATCTTATAATGCTTCTTGTAGGCAGGGAGTTTGCAGCCCTTTCCTGGTTGAGTGTCTTGTGTTGAAATACTTTTCCCACCACATTACTGAGAACAATGCCGAGATGTGTTACACCACGTGCATTGGGGAGCCTTCCTTTCCATTCAAGCAGTTCAGGTCTACCTTGTCCGTAATTATACGATTGTCTGTTTTGTTTGCATTGTTCTCATAAGGCTCCTGTATCTTTCCAGAGGTGTCTTTGACCGGAACAGCTGTTAAGGTTTTTGAGTATCGTGAATTTGAAACCCTAAAGGCAACATATTCAAGTCCTCCTCTATAGTGCTGAGTTTCTTCACATGATTGGTGAGTGTTTACACTGTAGCACCGGGACGGCAGAACACTTTCCTATTGGACTTACGTTGTTAGAACTTTGTGTCCTGATGTTTCACATTGCTATCGCTCACAAAAGAAACCACGGGAGCAAAATCATCCTGTTTTCAAACACAAGAGGAGTTCTTTTGTGCCAATTTATAATTTCTTTTTCATGTTACTGGTCATTTGACCACATGTTACTAGTCGAATTTTGTGTGCTAATCGACTGCCACTCGTTATTTCCATTTTCATCGGCGAGGTAGTAGCGGGAGTTGACCGTTCGTGCTATCGCTCTTACGAGACTTGACAATGGATGAGTCGGTTGGGGATGTGTGAGGACTCGGGTAGTGTTTTGCCGGCCTGAGTTAGACCGTTCGGAATGTGGAATGGGTGTCAGTTGTCTTGAGGGCAGCTGGGTTAGGAGGAGTGCGGTCGAGTGAATACCGGATCTGGTACCCATTGTTTACCTTGTTGACCATAGTTGAAGTTGGCAGTTGAATTATTATTGTTACTATAAGTATGTTTCATGTTGTATCTATCCTGACCTTGGAAATTGTTGTTGATGTGGTCTCTCCCATATTTATGATTATCAGAATTGGTGACTGCTGTAAATTTAGACCAAAAAATTGTGTTAAGTTTATAATCTCTATATTGCTGTCACCTGAAATTTTGATTTGGTTTCTTGAACTCCTCTGAATAGTAAATCTTTCCTTTGTATCTATTAATGTGGTAACGTTCCTCTCTTATTTGTGGCTACATCATTACCTTTCTTTGGTTTTACAACATTAATTACCATTTCCTGGTCAGATTCAAGATCATCATTCTTCTCCTCTTCCTCCTTCTGCTTTTCAAGGTCATAATATCTTGCAAGCTTTTGATTTCTTTCCATGCAATCTTCTCGTCGTTAATTTTGTAGAACATAATCTGGACAGTCATCTTCCTATGACGGTTGTAGGAATAGTTACAATGAATCGCTCTTGCAAAGACTGACTGTTGATCATAGCATGCTTTGGGTAAGCAATCTTGAAGAGTTTTTCCAATCTCAGGCTGTAGATATACAAAGTTTATGCCTTCACGTACTTTGCATTTTCTGAATTTCCCTACATACATTTTTTTCCCATCTTCTTCATATTATCATATCACGCCACTAATTTCTCCTTTGCATCTTCATCTCTCATGGCTTTAAATTCACTTAAAATCTTTACAGATAGAAGCTGTTCTAGCTCACCAATCCAAAGGGCTTGTTCATACAGAAATGCTCAAACTTCTTTACGAAGGACATCAACTCCCGGCCACAACCTTCTTCAAATTTCTCGATATGAGGGATTTTACGAGCATCTAACCGACTCATTGTCTTTATTAGTTGCTACACGTTACCTACAGGTGATTTCTTTGTTGACTGTTTCTATTTACTCTTTTTTTTTGTTTGGTTTCAATTCAGCAGAACTATCACTACTGTTTGTGTTAATGATACTGCTGTATTCACTGCAATAATTACTGGAATCAATGCAGGAGCTAATATCCAAAACATCAGAGGGAACAGAAGTATCTGCCGCTGATTTCTCGGAATTACTCGCACTTTTTTTGTCCTGCTTAATTTTATTTAGTTTAGGCTTCATCAAAGCAGACTCGCGGTCTTTCTTTGATGCAGCACCTCTCGTGAGCAGGGGCTCATCTTTTCACCAACATGCTGCAGACTTTTTGACATCTTGAGGTATTTTTTGAAATAGCTACTTTCCACTGTACTTCAATTTGTCAGTAAGTTTCATGACAAACTCTCCTTCAGGCTTCTTCAACTTCATGTCCTGACCTTCTGTCTTGTGAGTGGCTGGCTCCAAGTCATGCAGCTGATCTCGCAGGTTATGCAATTTACTCAAGGACTTGATAGGTAATTGTCGGTTCCTCTCGTGTGTTCATTTTCTAGAAATTGACTCATGTGTGCATGATTTTCTTCAATTGCTTCTTCCTCTTCTTCGGATCATGCACAAAATTTATCATCCCCTCCTGACGGATTTACAGGTTTCACATTTTCCTTTGTTTTTTTCAGCTCCTCCAACTGTTTCCATGAGCTCATCAAGTAACCCCATTGTGCGTCTTTTACTCTGTGCTATGGAACAAAAACAAGGCGACCAAGAGAAACCTCCTCTTGAAAACAATCACTTATTATGCCAGATGTTCGTGAAGTGTCACGGCACCAAAAATATGTTGTGGGAAACCTTGGGGTAGAACCAGCTCTTTATGAAAAATAATATAAGTGATCAACTATATGCTGTTTACCCCAGAACAACCAGTGACATAAGGCAGGAACATATAGTGGTTGTTGACCTTGTACACTGCGTTGTGTTTTATAGGGTTAATTACTGTGGAATAAATTGTAAAATAATCTTCATCCATGACTGTGGAGATGAAGTAAACAGGATAGACAACAAAAATCAGGACATGACCATATAAATAATGGATGGTGAATTAAAATCATGATTATCACAGTTGATACAAGTTGGAGTGTTTTCATCAAGCACACAAATATTATTCGAGTAAATCCTGCTTTAGCATCAGGTAATGATCCAATGAAACACAGCACAGGAATTAGGATGCTGATTATGTTGACAACAGAATGAATTATATTTATATTATGCTCTTATTGTTACTGTTATATTTATGACTTCCATACTATGATGTTAATTATGCAATAATTACTTGTGATCATCTGAATAAATATTAACGAGCTCTGCTTTGATTGTCTTTATTCTGTACCTTAATGGCTGCATCAAGTGATATTTAATAGTTTACTGCCTTGTGATTATGCACTTGTGCTGCTTCAATTATGTATTTATTTGGAAGCTGCAGCCTGTCTAGCCACTATATTACTAATTATGCCTGAACTGGCATTGATCAATACGATGCTCGATTACTTGATTCAGCTATTCATCCCCTAATGATATTCTTGGGGCATTTCGCCTCTTTTATACTGACTATTTAGATTGTGTGATCTAACTTATTATTATTGATCTATCTTTTCCATTTCTGAGAGCATTCTAACTGTCTCCTACTTAATTTATAGTCTTTGACTGTGCCCTACTCTATTTATGTTTGGACATTTGAGAGAATGCCTGTCTTTGCTAACTACTTTGTTTATTTGCATGCCTTCTTTTGGGCAGCTTGTGTTTCCTTACTGTAGAGAAAACCCTTACAGTTCGATGGTACTCTCTCCTTATCAAGCTGAGCTGGGCCATTCAGACCTAAATCCTAACTAACCTCCAGTCTACTACAAGGTTAAGACTGACAGACCAATGTCACCATTGATCCACCTAGACCGAAATCTACTGCAAATAGCTCTAGCAGTGTAGTTTTCCACCTGAGCTTGATTTTATTGGATTAAAGCCTCACTTCCACCAGAGTCCACCAGGATAGAAAGGGAACAGAGGGTAACCAACCCCAAGCTCACCCAACAATTGCCTCTGACAGACGTGTCAGGCAAACACTAAGAAATAGTGGAGATAAAACTGGCAGAATGGGATGGACCCAAGATTAAGAATAGACTATGATAGTAGGGAATAGCAAACGAAATGACTCAGAGACTCACAAAACTTTACAAGGAGTCGGGAAACTGGATTCCATGAATGAATTTCCAATTAATAAATTAATGATTATTGATTTAATTATGTGAAAAACCTGAAGGGTATTCTATCTGTTGAACAGTTCAGAACAAAGAACTAGGAGTGAATAATGAGGAATCTTGAACAATTGAAATTATTTATTTACAAATAGACTGAGGTGGTAGCCAGCTATGTGATATAATCAAACAGAAGTCTTCGACATATGAGCAACAATAAGAATTCACAGGATGGTCAAGCGTTTGCCAATCTAAATAAGGTATTGAAGACTGTGTGGAAACGGCTCGCAGTCGAATTCAACCATAGAAGATTGGACGGTGAATTTCAGAATAATGTATTATTAGCAATGGTAGGCACCGCTTAGCTCTAATTTGATACCAACTCACACTCAATGGAGTATGCCGTACATACAACTATCCTGAACAATGTTATGACTGGTATCAACTCCAGTGACGGCAATCACAGTGATAGGAATGAACGTGCCACTGTTCCACACCAAGCTGGTGTTACGACAAAGTCGTAACACCAGCCACTCTACAGTTAAATAAGTAGTTAGAACTATTAATAGGTGTTGTGATTGTTGTGAGCAGAGTGGAGTACTCGAAGGAGGTTCATCT